>SJYC01054340.1:0-29074 GCA_006408675.1 Madoqua kirkii
CACCTGGAAGTTCACGGTTTACGTACTGCTGAAGCCTGGCTTGGAGAATTTTGAGCATTACTTTACTAGCATGTGAGATGAGTGCAACTGTGCGGTAGTTTGAGCATTCTTTGTCATTGCCTTTCTTTGGAATATATAAGTCACTTTGCTCTACACCTGAAACTAATACAACATTACAATTCAACTGTATTTCAATTTTAAAAAAAGACCCAGTTTTGAAACATTCCATCTACAATCTGCCCATAGACTAGTCACAGGACTTTCAGATGACTATTCTGGTCAAATGGAGCCGTTGCAGTTTCTTCTCTTGGCCTGTGGTCTAAACATTTGCTAAACAAGGGATTTGGAAGTTGGGGACAACCTGCAACATCACTTTGGGACTTGTCAAAAAACTGAAGATCCCCAAGCTCTGTGGCTTATTTAGGGGGATAGACTCTAGACAGATGATTTTCAGGAATCTGAATATTTAACAAGCACCCTAAATGACTGGAAAAGGACATACTAGAATTAGAAAATCAATGAACCAAGTGACTAGTGTGTATTTCCTAGTTCTGTTATTAGGGCTATTGGTGATGGCTTTGGCAAGGAAATCAAACCATCTCATTGCTGTGGGCTTTCCTACTCATGCAAAGGACTAATCCATACACACTTTCACCAAAGGGCACACAATATAAGAGAGGCACTTATAATTCTAATATCTTGGTAAATTTCCTTGTAAGCCCTTTTCTGTAATTCCAATGTGTCCTTGCAAATTTTCAACCTGGTGCCACATTAGGAAGAGGTGCTGCTACCCACGTGGTGCTCAGAATCCATGTGGGAAATGGCTCTCTTTAGTCTTTGATGCCAGTAACTTGGGAGTAAGTTGAATAAATCACTCTTAAGCAATCTCTCGCCCTTTGAAAGATAATCTAAAGAGTCATTTTGGCATTCTTAACTGGCCACTAGATTCCCTTCATGGGATTTAAGAATCCAAATTTCAGACAGTCTGTCACTAAACAGCTGCTTTCCCTGCATTCCTAAAAGGCCTTAGAGGGAGGTTTCCATGCCTCAGAAATCTGACGTTTAGAAGCAAACACCTGCCTTCCACCCACTCCTCAACTCACCAGCCACATTCCCCAAGTGGCTTAGCCATTTGCTCAAACACAACTCTCTGAATTTGGTTGATTTAATCTAAGGCAGTGACTAGAATCAGCCTCTTATCAGACGCTGAGGTGTTTGGGGAAAAGTTAGAAGGGAAAAGTGACAAAGGGTTCAAATATCCTACAGTTGGAGTTGAATAAATGGCCCCTCGTTTCAAAGCTTCAGATTTTGAAAGAAAACAGCTTAGGGCTATAGCGGCAAATGGGGAGGTGACACCCAACACCATCCAGGATACACAGATTCTGTCTGATTTATTTAAATAGAAAGAGACGTAAGTGCATTTATAAGGATCGCTTTAGCTCTTCCATTTATTAGTGTCCTCCATCTTACCTCCATTACCACTCTGACAGAATAATTAATTTCAGTCAATCAATCATTTAACAAAAAACTTGCAGGTGACCTCAACATGCCATATAAGCCACAGAGCACTAGTCACAACCGCAGTCTTCAAACTCCCTTGCAAAGGAAAATTAAGCCTGCTATGTGTGGCTTGGGGCAACCTAAGCCGTAAATCTCCCTTTTCTGATCTCTTCATAGACATGAAAGAGAAAAGCCGCTCTGGGTTACATACAACAATTATGTGTTCGCCAAACTCAGGGAATCAGCTTTCAGACAGCCCTAATCATTACCAATTAACCACGTCTGCCGACATCCTGTAAGCACTGCCCTGGTGCTGCTGAACACCGGGCCCTCCCTCAGGCAGCCAGTCTCTTACTTTACAGCATATGTGTTTGAGAAAAGCCTATTAATGTTTGTTGACAATTCCAGATAGAGGTCACCTGTTGTCATGGTGCAACATACCCTCTTTTCCCCCCTCTGAATGCCAGGCAGGGGGTGGGGGGCAGCTTTGTTAGCAACACTTCAATGCATTTCTATATTGCCACCAACATTCAGATGTGATGAAAAGAGATTGCGGGTCTCCCAACTCTTCAGTGGCAATTCCCACCCACTACTGCACACCCATTTGGGACGGAAAGGAGACTTCCTTGGATAATATACTTGATAGAATGTGTTCAGACCCCAGACCTCCAGAGGAAGATGTCCAGGCATGGGCAGCCAACTTGTAACAGGAAGATTTACAAATGGAAATCCTAGAAAGAGGACTGCATTTCTCTAGAGCAAAGTGGACTTTTTCCATTTAAATCCTCCCCATTTATGTCCTAAACCCTCAGAATAAAGAACCTGCATTTAGGGATTCTATTAGCAACTTGCACAGAAGTGATTTTCTGTACTTCTAATATGTGTTCCTTTGGGGTTTAAAATGGTACCGCATCAGTAAGATTCGGTTGGAGACTTTCAAAAAGTTTTTAATGATTAAATGCAATAATTAATTCAATTTAATTCCTCCAACTTCTCCCAAGGAAAGGGAAACATCATCCTGCAAAATATCAAATTTGAATTGAAGCATTTGGGCTAGAATCAGTGCCTACTTTAAGTTTGGGAGAATCTCAATAAGACTGCATTCTTCTTGAGGGCAAAGTTACCTTATTAAAAGAAGAAAATCCCACAGTATCTGGAAGACTATCTGACTGCCAAGGAGGAACTCTGTGCAGGGTTATTAGGTGCGATGAACAGCCTATGCTTATTTCACCCTCTAGCATCATAAAAGCTTAATGCACTACATGAGAGGTAGGGTTCCAGTACCTTCCTTCAGCAGTGGGTCAGAGGTAAAGTCAGAAGTGCTTACAAGGAGAACCAACCAGACCACCCCAGGGTCCCTCCCTCATAGCTGTGAATTAATTATCTGAAAGCATCCTGTGCACAGGTCCTAGGCTCCCTAACTGTATGATAAGGCACCCCCAAGTCACTGCAGCAAACTCAGAGGGTGCTGAGGATACTCACAAGAAAATGAATTTAAATTAGTTTAGATTCAAAATTACTTTGTAAATATTTTAAATTTAAGCAAAGCAATACTCGACAGCTGTCAAATACCCTGGCAAATTGCTAGCTCAAGGTGGACTTCAGTTTCAACATTAGATCACACCACATTCTGTTCGTCATGTCCTATCTTTGTGAAACTTTTAGCAGTTGCTTGATCAAAAGCAAGTCAAGTACAGCATGAAAATTCATGTGGAAAAGGACATGAAGGTGGCAGTGTCCAACGTGCTTTTGAGACTTGTGTTCTGCAGCACACAACAGATACACACATCCCATCAGCATTAACCATGGTGATTTATAAATAAATGTGTATAAAATATTTTCTTCCAATTTCTGTGTACTTTCCCCAAATGACCACTAAGTTGTAGGACATAAATACTCATCAGCTTATTTGGATCCATCTAGCTAGTTCCTTCAACAAAAGGAACTGTGTGTGTGTGTGTGTGTGTGTGTGCGTGTGCGCGTGCGTGCGTGCGTATCATGAAAAAGTTACTCGGATACAAAGGGGCGCCATGAACTGAGGAAGCTTAAGAACCATCCGTCTCCTCTTGGCTCTGAACATCTCCTTTTCTTTCTTTATTATTTGTGGCAAGTTTCAGTCACAGGATTCTGGCCTTGAAGCTTCAGGAAGCACCTTACAAATACAGATAAAGCCTATTCCTCCATCCACTCATCCTCCTTGGAGGAGCTTGAAGACAGCTTGAAAATGAACACACAGATCTACACATGGCCCACAATGGAGTGCTAAGCTAACTCAATTTTCTCAGAGGTTGCAGGCACACTTCTGAAGTGTTATTTCATTAGGTGAATGTGGGCTGCCAAACACAGATGCATCCCACCTTCTGGGATGGAGAGGTCCCCAAGAGGGAATCAGCCAACCCCAGTCAAGCCATAAGGAAATAGAGACCCATCACTTTGAGCACAGCCATACTGCCACCACCGTCACAGGAAGGGTCTAATAAAGATCCGTTTCTCTGGATGGTGTTTTCCTCACCAACACCTCATTACCTCTGGATCCTGGCCAGGACTTCACCTACTTTCTTTGAGTAGAGGACAGAAACAAATTACCAGGTTTTTCAAGAAACACACTGCACAGTAAATAAATTTTCTTCAAACTACAGAGTGCTATCATAACCCAAGCCAGGAGAGGAAGCAATCTAATTTCAATCTGTGATCAGAACGAAATACAAGAATCCATGCAGCAGCTCTTGTGCAGCAACATGAAGGGGTTTCCGGCTGCCCTTGGAATCTCTGCCCAGGAAATGAAAGGGGGAGACTGACAGATGACTTGATGGAAAAACCAGTGAGGGCAACAGAAAGCAAGAGAGGCTATAATAACACCTGAGAGGTATCCAGGGTCCCTAGAAGGGCCCTGTTTGCTTCCCCAAACTGCTGCTACCTCAACTGCCATTAACCACTTCTAATGCTGCGATGAATCAGCCTAGGTGCCTGGAAACTAGGAAAATGACACCCTCATTTTCTTGCAAATGTAGATTGCATCCCCAGGACGGAAATAAGGAAAATTGAATGCCTTTCTCTGGGCTGCTAAAAACGAAGCGAGTTTCAAGTCTTCAGTGGTGATCCTTCCCAGGACAAAATGGTCCCCTGACCTTAGCCCACAGTCACCCAGAGGACACAGAAGTAAAAATCTGCCTTTCATAAAGCCTCTTGGCAGCTTCATGGCCCCCTTCCCTTTCTTATTGCTGTCCCCACCCCAGCCGCCAGACTGAAATAACATTTATTGAGGCAAAGCACATGGAACAAGGCATATTCCCTGAATTACTTTACTCCACGAGGTATGGAGATAATCCCCATTTTACTGATGAGGAAATTGAAGCTCAGAATGGTTATGGGATGTACTCAAAGCATCAGAGTTAGAACTGAAATCCACTCTGACTCTAGTCTCTTTTCCTCTAGTGCCCAGTTAACAAATTGTCCTGATCTCCAACACAACCAAAAAAGCAGCAATGGGTTTCCTGTTTTACAAAATGACTTTATGTGAAGTTAAAACAGGTCTCTGACAACACTAATTTTCTTAATATATTTAATAGACAACGATTTTGTCCAAACTGGTACTGTTATCTGCCCGGAGACCACCATTCCAAGTGCATGAACCCCCTGCCTCCGTGATGTGGGCAGTGTTCCAGATGCAGCACCATCCCACTGTGTATAATCTGGGCTGGGCTTAAAGGAGGGGAATATTTTACAATGAATCATTTCAGGGAAAGCATGAAGAATAGTGAAAAAAACAGATTCTTTCACATGATAGGCAGTAAGTAGATATGTATTAAATGGAATCCAAATCCCTATCTTCTAGGAATTAAAACTAACATAAAAGCAGAAAAAATAACCTCATAAGAATCACTAGAAAGGCCAAATAGTGGTCCACAGAGCATAAACTCAATTCCATGAGCTGAAGCTCAAATTAAGAGTGGAGATCAAATCATAAAACTGCCAGCCAGCCAGCCAGCATCCTTAACTATCAGCTTGAACGCAAGGCCCGGGAGAGCAGGGACCAAGTCTGTCCCGTTGAGTCTCTATACTGAAGCTTTAACCATGGAGCCTTCCATGCAGGAGGTGCCCAGGAAGCATGCACTCAGGGAATGTCTGTGTTCCCTGGATGCTGGTTAGCATATTAACTGCAGGAAAAGTGACTGAATGCCTGTTCCCTGTCAGGTACCAGCTGGTCCTAAAGCATGAGAGCCGCAGGACATCTTAGCAAAGGAAAACCAATAGGCACAAGGTGCTCGCCAGGACTAGAGCACCTCCTAAGCCTTCCTTCTCTGTAGCCGAAGAGAAAAGGTGGTGGATAAAGATTCACCTGACCTGTTCCTCACATCGCCCTGAAAAGTCACTTTGATGGAAGAGAAACACACTCTCACCTCTGGTTTAATGTTACTCCTTTGCCTTTTCCCACCAGGCTGGGGCTGTCCCTGGCGTGGGAGTAATCTGCCAGCTTCTTGGGGGTTCTGAGGCTAAACAGAGAACTTCTGCTTTCAGGACCCTCATCTGGCACATTCCTGTGAATGGTCCATTCGGCGGTGGGGGGGTGGGGGCGGAATAAACAAACTGTCTAAGATCTCACTATTAACATTCCACACTTCAGGCTAAATGTTAGTGCCATCTTATCAGACTCAATTTGGAATGCATAAATGAAAAAAAAAATCCCTCCAACTAATGGTTGTATTAAGACATTTCACTTAATCAAATGTTGCATTATCTGCAGTTATTTTTAACAGATGCACATTGGACTAATAAAAACTACACAAAACTTCAGATTAAATAAGACTTTTTTTGCTAAGCTGACAGTAAGGCCCACTTTAATATAGAGTTATATTAAACAGAAGCCTTTGATACTGGTGAAACCAAGAGATCTCAAATTTCTGGCAGTCAATCAGCAGCAAGCCATATTTTATTACTGAATTCTTTTTTTTTTAAGTACTTTGAGCAAATTGTGTACTTAGAAAATTACCTGAAAACACAGCTTTGGTTCTTTCTAGACCCATTTCAGAACATCTGAGGGATGCCTGGAAAACAATGTGCCCAGATAACAATCCAGTCTGGGTCCCCAGCAGGGGGACAAAAGGGCACTGGGACTTTCCCTTATTCCTGGCATAAACATGCTGAGGATCAACAGGTATTCACTATAGCTGATGGAAAAGAGGGGAAGATGTGGTATGATGGCTTCTTACAGACCAGGAAGAGCTCCTATAGTCATGACAGCAGGATTTGTGCATAGTTTTACAGTATATAAAATATTTTCAAACCACCATTGTGTCCAGTCCTCAGAAGCTCTTTGATCCACCGTTTTAGGTACAAATTTCAGTGGCTTTCCCAATATTTCACAAATGGTAGAAGGGCAAGATCAGATGAAAACTCAGCTCTTCTGCTTCCAATCCCTGTGTGGTCTCCTGGGGAAAATTTCTGTCCAGATCCCAGTGGGAAATTGAGGCCCTAAGCCTTGTGAATCCCAGGAAGAAACCCCAGAGCAGGTTGCTATATGGATGCATAAAAGGTTGCTAATATCCCCACATTCTAACACAGTAACTCATCACTGACCCTTGTCTACTTTGTTTGAGCCTAAAGAGCTTCATTAGAAAGGTTTCTTTTTTTAATACACAAGACACAAGAAGCCAATATCTTAAAGAAGGCCATTTAATCCATTATCTTACCATGATGCATTATATTGACACAAAAGTTCCTCTCCAGTCCCTTAGAAAGTATTTAACACATTGCCATTTTACTACTGCCAAGCGCTGAAAAGTTTTGATTCAGCATTTGCAACATCTCTTATGACAAGTTGCCAATATGAAGATTAGTCTCAAGAATTAACGGGATTCAGAGAGGACAGATCACTCAATTTCGGCCCATTAAATGAGCGTCATTCGCATTAATTCTTTCTTGTCTGGGTCATTAGTACACATACTGGAAAGCTGAAAAGGAGAAACCTAGTGCAGATATTAGAAGAGGGAATAGGGCCCTGTCTTGAGAACTTTAATGCATCAACTTGAGAACTAGCAATGGAAGAAGATTTAAGAATGCAACAGTGTGACCTTATACCCAGAACCACCTCTACACCCAGAACCACCGTGTTAGCACCTTTACTCTCTTCCACAACTCTTCAGAGTACCTTATTTTTCCTCTTATTTTCCTGAGACTTTCAAAATACTTCTGTAAAAGCTACAGAAAAGTCATGAGTTGTCACTCTGCTTTTAGAGAAGAGTTGCTGTATCTGATACCTTTTATCCCCCACTCTGATGAAGGAAATTGAGCATTGCTTGACCAGACTAAGGAATCAAGACCCAGTGTTTCCGTCCTAAGAACAGTCAACTCAATGTGAAAAAAATATGTAATTTGCTTCTTTATTCAAATGAGTTTCTTAAATGTAGCATATTTAGACCTCCTCCTGCACCCAAGTGCATCTTTGTCCATTTACTGCCATCACAGCGTTTATAAATGTAAATCTGGTCCATCTCACTCTCCTCCTAGCAGCGGTCTGAGTCCTATGTGTGAGGCTGATTTCAGTTTTCTGAATTTAAAAGTGGCATCCAGATGCAAATACACTATGCTTTTTCCTTTGAAATTTACAGAGGTCTTTTTTGCTCAAAAGGTGTGTCAAAGGGCATCAAGTTAATCTTGCCAGTCAACTAGTGTAAATGTCTACGCCGCTCCACTTCTGATAATCTGCATTGTAAAATATCTCATTAACTGCACTACAATCCATTCGAAATATTATTTTTGAAGAGAGGGCCATGGAAAAAAATCAGATAATTCCAGTCTGTTGTGGCCTTTGTCCCTTTGGGAACAGATTCCTATAATAAGAACAATTTCTGTATTTTCAAAAATTAGTGCTACTTGAGCTGATGCAGTATTATAAGGCACACAAGAAAAAATGATGACAAGTTTGTATTGTGAAGAAAGTTGAGGGCCTAGCTCCACAGAGTGTGTCTGCAAGAAAAAGAGAATCTCTGTCTTAAGATGAGCAGATCTGTCCCATATTCTCCTCTGGTCTCTTTAAACCAGGGAAAATCTGGGCTGTGGGTTCCAGTGTCTGACTAGAAGGAAGGGTGGAGCCATCCGTCCCAGTGGATATATTTTGTAACTGGCTTGGCCTTCTTGAGTTCAGCTTTGACTAAGCTTGATGTTGTGCATCATTGTCTTCCGGGACCACTATATTCCACATCCCCTTCCTCTCCAGCCTTACTCCTAAGAAACCAGACATGACATTCTCTCTGCGTGCATTTAGCTTTGCCTTCCTTCCACATTTCTTTATTGCTTTAATTAACACAAGAACCCAAATGGCTCCCTTAGAGAGATTTGGATCCTTTTTTTGTTGGCCCTTAAATTTCAGAGGTTCCTATAAAGGTCTCTTTAAATAGTCCCTTCTAGTATCCTTGGCTGTCTCTGAGGTCTGATCTCTGCTGGGCTCACAGGAATCTTTCCGCTCTACGAATGACTTGCCACATTCATACTAACATAAGTACCCTGTCATGGGTGCCACTGCTTTTTTTTTCTCCCCTATCATCAGGTTTACCTTGGAATAAACACATCTCTACTTTTACTCTAAAAAATATCCACAGAGCAGGCCCTCTTTTCAAAGCTACTCCCCTTGGGTCCTACAACAGCTAAAGCTAAATGACCCCAATGTCCATGGTAGGCCTAGAATAATAAATTTCTCAGCAGATGATTTTTTTTTTTTTTTGACCAGAAACTGACATGTGAAGGGTCTACTTTAATTCTACTGATTGATATACTAGATGGGGACTCTTGAGGATTCTGATGGGAAACTTGTCCATTAACCTTAGCTCTGAAAAGAATATTCCCAGCACGGAAACCCTCTTGAACATGTTTTTTGATGGACAGTCCCTTCTTCCAAGGCAGCAGCTCACTATTCTTTCAAATAATCCCACAGCTTCCTCATATGGAGTCAAACTTGATCTCCTAGTAACTATTTCATACCCTATTCCATTACAAAGAATAAATCTCCTTACATCCTATGGGGCAGCCCTTCAGATATTCAAGGGTGGTTTTTTAGGACTTCTGGAGGCATTTTCCTCCTTGCAGCCAAAACACCCCTAGGTTCTTCAAAATATCCACATATGACCCCTGATTACCCAGTCACCCTGCTTTAGTGTATCCCCATCTTTTAAAACTATTTTCTGCAGACCTGAACAACATATTTCAATTAAGGAATTATCCACTGACCAGCTGTGAGATTTCTTTAAGCTTTGGTTTCCTCATCTGCTTATTTTCACCATTAGGCAATCCATTTGCTCTAATAAAGCCCCTGCCAGGTCTAAGATTCTACAAATCTCAGGAGACCAGAGAGAACTGGAAATATTCTCTCTACTAACCAACTTCTTCTTCCTGGATACCACCCTATTGTCTTTATGAAACCAAAGACTGCAGAAATGTTTTTTAAAATTCATCATCACTTCCATTCTACAACAGTAAATAGCAGTCTGTGGGTTAAATGTAAAAAAAAAAAAGTTGTGGGGGAAAGGGTGGGGATATAAAGGTAGGTTTTATGAAGTCCTCAGTCAGCAGCTCCTGGAAACCTAATGAAACAACCAGAAATTCTTTGGTACCTGAAGCTGTGCTTGCAAATTCCATCTAGTCTCCAACCAGAGAGACAAGACTAGGTTCTCTTGTGGAGAGACACCAGTGGATACCATGCTAAGGTTCATCACACCCAGGAATGCATTCCCAAAGCACTCACTGCCTGCAGAAAACATCACGCAGTGCTGGAGTGAGGGGTTACCTCTGAGAGGTGTCACTGGGCATTTCTTGAAGATGAGACAAGCCTCAGGGAACAAGCTGCCTCCTGAATAAGTTTCTTTCCTGGATATAGTTGTGATGACAGTTGCAGTACCAAGTTGCCACAGAGAGAAAGACCGTTTTGTTCTTCTGGTGGCCAAGACTCTTTGAAGTAAGCAAGATGATCCTTGGGGTTTACCAAGCAATGCTGGCCTAAGGCATAACTGTCAAGCAAGGGAAGCTTCTTTACCGTCCTCTTTCGCCCTCCCCAAGTTCATAGGACCCTCTCTTCCCACTATCATCCAGAACCCTCTGGGATTTCCCTTGGCTGCTGATGGTGCTCTTTTCCTTTTGGAATTCATCTTTCCTGAGCCCCTTCTCTAGTCTAATTATGTTTTTCATGCTCAAGTACTAATGTGTAGAAATGCCTCAGAATTCACTTAACCCAGTCATAGCTGGGTGCTGTATTTATCAAGACACAATGGGACACTGGGGACAAGTAAGGCTTATAATAACCAATGAGACTAAGAATCTACACCAGGAAGGCTTTCTGACGCTCTCCTATCCCACTTTAATGAAAGGTAGCCAGACAGTCCTCCACAAGGTCAGTCTGGCTCAACACAAAGGCTTCTAAGGATACATTACTCACTCACACTCAGTGAGTTCTTGAGGGCTGTGAACACATAGGTTCCAAGGGCCACCATTCCTCTAGGGAACAGACTGCCATTGCACTCAGACATCTCCATGATGCTAACAGCATGCATCTGCATGAACATCTGGGGCTACTAGACCGGAGACTTTGGTTAGAGGCAGACACGCTATGACAAACAGTGCAAGTGAGTTATGCATTATGAGAAAGTGAAGGGAGCCAGTACCAATGGCGTGCTTGTGTGCGTATTCAGTTGTGTCTGACTCTTCGCAACCCCATGGACTGTAGCCCAGCAGGCTTCTCTGACCATGAGATTTTTCAGGCAAGTGTACTGAAGTGGGCTGCCATTTCCCTCTCCAGGGGATCTCCTGGAGAAGGCATCGAGCCTGCATCTCCCGTGTCTCCTGCACTGCAGGCAGACTCTTCACCCACTGAGCTGTGCCAGTGGGGAGCGAGGGAGCTAGTAAAAACAAGAATCCTATGCCAGTTCTACGCCATCTGCCAAACATCGGCCAACTTACTTCCTTTGGTTTCCTCATTTGGAGAATGATTATATCATCTCCACCAGATGATTTTTTGTTTGGTGAAGTTGAAGTTAAATCAGAGGGCAAACATTTGACAAATGCTGGTTTCCTTTCTTTATCTCTTCATCTTCACTGATACAGGACTTATTACTTGTGAAGCTGTGCACTCTCAGCTGTCTTTACATTTGCAAAAGGGGCAAAGGGTTACTAATCTACTCATTATTAAAACTAAGAGAAGAGGAAGAAGGTTTAACCTACCTAGAAAAATGTGCAATTTTCAAATAGGTGAACTTCTATTTACTACAACTAATAAACTATACTCAATTTCCCATTAAAGCAAGAACACAGAAAGGTATTTGACAAATATTTGTTAGCTTCCTTTGAATTACTACACTTAATCATTACTGAGACTGATACAATTATATTTTCTTTTAAGTAATCTATAATTAACAGTTGCTTTTTTTAACCAACTTGGACAAGTTTACCCACAATTAGCTGAAAATGTTTGGCTTTTTCTGTAGTCTTCCAAAACAAGATTGGTTATAAAGCCTAAAACCTCTGCCTGATTGACCTGGATAAGCCATTCTCTGGGATTGGAAATGCTGGCATGTGATATATGCTTTCAAGATGATAACAGCTACAGGAAATGTGCTTGGCAGGTAAAGAAATTCTTCTCCAATTAAGAAGGGTGCCACTGAGATGGGCAGAGTGCATGACTGTAAAAGCTCTTATAATAAGGAGTCTCACTCATAAACTTCAACAGGCTGTGCTGTTCCCTGTGACCTCTCAGAGTTCAATAAACACATAAGCCTTTGGATGTGCAGACCCTGAGTTCTGGAAGATCCTATTGGAAAATCAGCCTTAATATATAAATTAGATTCCTAGAAAAGTCTCAAATGGTGCCACTAAACGGATGGCAGTGGAAGAAACATGTATTGTGTGAATTATTGAGACGGAGATACCTTAGCATTGCTTTGATGAGATTGCACGTGACCCATAACCCCTCTTGGGTTACAGTCAGCCCAGCAATTTATTATGTTACAAGCACACACACCTATGATTTTATCTGTGTACCCCCAAGCCGTGTCAGGTCCCAGGCAGTCCCACACAACTTTTTAGAGTTGAAGCTGCCCTTCTATTGTAATCAGTTTTTATTACTGCCCTTTGATCTCATCCCTTCTTGGTACACACACTTCATCACCTTTATTTTCTGTCATAATTGCATGTGAAAGATTTCCCTTTTGATAGATGCTGGATGCCAAGCTGGTACAGAAGAGAGTGCTGAAAAGTGTTATGTGACCCACCGGCTTTAGAAGGAAGCCCATACACCTGTGGAAGACAAACAATTTCTCGGAAAGATGACAGATCTATCATCTGTCCACAGGATATGAGCTGTTCTGTCTGCCTAATAGCAAGACGCTATGAATGGGAAAATAGGAAGTGCTGAAAGAAGTCAGGAGCACACAGCGCACCGTCTGGCAGCTCTCCCCAGACCAGGCTCCTTCTCAGTGGATGGAAATGCACACAGGGCCTGTCACTGTGGCAAGCAGAGTAGCTAGCAGCAGCCTGTTTCTGCTCCCTGTCATTCAGGTGCCATCACCTGCCGACGGGGCCACCTAGTTCTCAATTACAGCCCAGGTCTCCATTCACACTGCATCCATCACATTCAGGATGATCCAACACCAACCAGGCCTGTCTCTAAACAAGATATCCCTGGCTCCAAGAGAGGCTGTCGTCAGGGCCCACCCTATTCCCGGCCCCGCAAGGCTGATTCCTTTGGTGCAACTATTCACCTGTCCTTGCTAGGTCAAGGCCAGGAGGGTCTGTCTTTGACTGGAGTCTGAATGCACTCAAGGACTCCATGACTGTTACCTCTGGTGCTCACCTCATTTGTGAATCTTTCTTGCCAGGTATTTCTTAGTAGGATTTCAAAGCCTTAACTACCTGGTCAATAACAAGAGTGAACAGCAGTGGCCAAAGAAACAAAAATACCTTTAATAATAACAGCTAATGCTTCCCAAACACTTACTGTATGCAGGGCACTATTCCAAGAACTATACATGTATTAACTCAAAAAGTGTTAGTCGCTCAGTCATGTCCAACTCTTTTGTGACTCCATGGAGTATAGCCCACCTGTCCATGGGATTCTTCAGGCAAGAATACCAGTGTGGGTAGCTATTCCCTTCACTAGGGGATATTCCCGACTCATGGATCAAATCTGGGTCTCCTGTATTGCAGATAGATTCTTGACCATCTGAGCCACCTGGGAATCCCATTAACTCAAAAAACCTTCCAACATCCCTTGGAGATAGTACTGTGAGTCTATTTCAAAGACTAGGAAATTAGGCAAGAACTTACAAAGAGATATGTCACAGAGCTAGTGTTAGAGTCCAAGTCATCTTCACCCAGAGCCATAACTCTTAACTATCATGATACAGTGTCTCAACAAACAGAATCATCTCCCCAACCACACATACTGTGTGCTTGCTATGGACTAAGTGCTTTATGCATTTTACATTTAAGCCTCACAACAATCTTAATCCTCATATTATCTCTAGAGCACAGAAAGACTAAGTACTGGTGAAGCCTGGATTTGATCCAAGGTCTCTGGGATTCTCAGATCTATGCTCTTTTCATGAGCCTCAAATCTCAGACACAAGCTGAGGGTGGACGGGTGCTAGAATTTGTCATCCTGCTGCTCTGCTGCTAAAAGGTTTTGGCCATGAGAAGATCTTTGTTCTGCTAAGACCATTAGCAGGTCTTCAGGGACTTGAGGCCTTTCCCCATCCATCACAGTGAGAAGGAACATTCAGTGTTCTTCAAGTATGAGAACAGAATGAAGAAAAATCTTTCCTTTGCTCAAGGATCCCTGCCCACACTGAGAATGTCAAAACAACTTTGCATTCCAAAAAGTAAACCCACTTGGTCATGATGTATTATTATTGATTCTATGTATTGTTGGGTGTGGCTTGCAAAAATCTTTAAAGAAGTTCTATATCTTTGTTCATGAGGGTTTTCAGAGTTTTCTGATAATATTCTGTTCTGGGTTTGGTATCAGAATAGTGCTAATTATTAACACACGAATAGAAAGTGTTCATTTTAATTCAGTTTTCTAGAAACATCTTTAAGGAATTGGCACTAGATCTTCATTAAATGTTTAGTGGAATTCACCAGGAAAGCTTTCTTACATATGAAGTTTTCTTTGTGGGAAATGTTCTTATCTATAAATTCAACTAAAAGAATATATGGCTATTCAGCTTATGTCTTCTTGAGAGAGCTTTAGGAATTTGTGTCTTTGAAGGAATTTTTTTATTTCATCCAAGTTAACGAGTTCACTAGCATAAAGTTGTTCATAATATTTCCTTATGATCTTTTTAACATTAGTCATGTTTCTTTTTTAATTTCTCATACTGATAATCAGAGTAATCTTTCTTATTTGCTTAGTAAGTCTGTCTAGAGGTTTATTACTTTTATTAATCTCAAGAAAAGCAAGCTTCTGTTTTCACTGATTTTTCTCTTTTGCTTTCCTCTTTTCTATTTCATTGATTTCTGTATATACCTTTATTACTTTCTTTCTTCTGATGACTGTAGAACTCTAATTACAGGCATGTTAGCCTGCTTGAAGTTGTTCCATAGCTCAAGGTGCCTGTTCATTTTCTTCAGTGATTTTCCTGTGTTTCATTTTGAATAGATTCTATTGTTATATCATCAGGTACACTAATCTTTTCTTCTGCTATTGTCTATTCTGCCATTAATCTTACCCAGTGTATTTTTCATTTTGACATTCATTTTTATCTCTAGAAGTCTACTTTGGCTCCTACTTCCTAATTCTGTATCACTTCATTGGATGTTCATGCTTTCCTTTACATTATGCTCTGGAGAAGGCACCCCCACTCCAGTACTCTTGCCTGGAAAATCCCATGGATGGAGGAGCCTGGTAGGCTACAGTCCATGGGGTCACAAAGAGTCAGATATGACTGAGTGACTTCACTCATTAGGAACACAAAACAGCTATAACTATTTTAATGCCTTTGTTTGCTAATTATATCACCTATGTCTGTTCCTATTGATAGAGTTTTCTCCCTATTAGGGATGATAATTCCTATATCACAAGATTGATCTGGCTGGGGGCAGGGTATTTTAGTATTTACTTAAATATTTTTGAGTTCCCTACCCCTTCTCCTCCCCTGGGACACATTTTAGTTACCTGTGAACAGTTTGGTCATGTTGAGGCTGGCTTTCAAGTTTTGTGAGGCGAGCCCAAAGCTGTCTTTCACTCTGCCCTGGTATGCAGGCAATACCCTCCGAGTGCTCTACTGAGCGCCCTGTGTACTATTTTTCCATCCTAGTTACTGGGAACAGTACTATGTCAGGTCTTGTGAGAGATCCAAGGGCTGTATGGTTCTTTCCCTAATTTCCAGCAATTTCTTCATAGCACACATTGATTAGTAAGTAGTCAGCTGTGGCCAAGAGAGGAATCTCTTGTAAAAATCTCTAGCACTTCCTTTCTATGGAGCTCTGTCCTTTCCAGTGACTCTCTCCTTTCTCCTGTTCTCTAAGGATTCTAGTCATTTTGGTTTCCCCTGATTCTTAATCGTCTACTCAACACAGGGAGACCAGCAGCCTCTGTTTGAGTTTCCCCTCCCTGTGCTCCAGCCTAGATCTGATGTCTAGAGAGCAGGCTGAGGCAGGCATAGGGCTCACTTTGTACTTTCTCATGGGCATGAATGTTCTGTGCTGATTGTCCAATGTTTGCCATCTGTTGTTTTCCACATTTTGTCCAGTGCAGGAGGGTGGGTCTAGTTGCTGTTACTACTTCATGACCACCAAGATACATCTTATTGCTCACTTTTTAAGATATACATAACTAAGGAGACTTTGGCTCCATACCCTAAGAAGAACCTCCTTGATGGATCACACTCTGCCTCCAGGACTCACTGCTTGTGGTCACTTTTCAAATCCTTCCCATTCATTGTTGCCACTTGCTGACTAGTTTGGAAGTGACAGAGCAATAAGCAGGGTAGAGGAATGATTATGAATTTGGCAAGCTTTCTCTATTAACTCTAGGGTAACTACCTTAAGAAAGCAGGAATTTCTTCTGTTGTGCAGAACCTTTCTAGTTTCATGCAATCTTACTTATTCATTTTTTCTCTGTTTGGTTGAATTTTCTGGTATCATAACCAAAAAAGTCATTGCCAAGACTGATGACAAGGAGCTTGCTCTCTGTTTTCTTCCAAGAGTCTTACTATTTCAGGCTGTATGCTCAAGCCTTTAATCCATCTTCAGTTAGCTTTTGTTAATAGTGTAAGATAAGGGTTCAATTTCATTTTTTTGTGTGTGGTTATCATATTTTCCCAACACCATTTCTTGAACAAACTATCTTTTGCCATTGTATTTTTGGTTCTCTTATCAAATATTAGTTGATTGTATATGTGAGCATTTATTTCTGCTTTCTCAATTCTGTTTCCCCGGTATATATGTCTATTTTTATGCCACTGCTGTTCTGTTTTGATAACTATAGCTTTGCAATATAGTTTGAAATCAATCAGGAAATGTGATGCCTCCAGCTTTGTCCTTTCTCAGAATGCAGTGGCTATTCAAATTCTTCTGTGGTTCCATACAAAATTTAGGATTGTGTTTCCTATTTTTCTGGAAAATGTCAATGGAGTTTTGATAGACATGGCATGGACATTTAAACAGTATTAATTCTTCTAATCCATGAATGTGGGATATCTCTATATTAATTTATGTCTTCTTTAATTTCTTTCATCATAGTCTTTTAAGCTTGCAGTTTACAGATCATTTACCCCTTGATTAAATTTATTCCTAAGTATTTTATTTTTGATTCTACTATAAATAGGATTTTCTCCTTTCTTTCTTTTATAGCTATAATCTTCAGAAACACAACTGATGTCTGTATGTTGATTTTGCATCCTGCAACTTTACTGATTTCATTGAATAGTTTTAACAGTTTTGAGTAGTCTTTACAATTTTCTACATATAAGAGCATATCATCTGCAAAGACGACTTCTTCCTTTCTGACTTGGATGCCTTTTATTTCTTTGTATTATCTGATTGCTCTGCCTAAGACTTTCAGTACTATGTTGAATAAGGCTAGTGTGAGTGGGCAACTTCATCTTGTTCCTGATGTTAGAGGAAAAGCTTTGAACCTTTTACCACTGAGCATTATATTAGCTGTGGGCTTCCCTGGTGGCTCAGATGGTAAAGAATCCACCTGCAATTCAGGAGACCTGGGTTCAATCCCTGGGTTGGGAAGATCCCCTGGAGGAGGGCATGGCAATGCATTCCAGTATTCTTGCCTGAAGAATCCTCACAGACAGAGGAGCCTGGCGGGCTACAGTCCATGGTGTGGCAAAAAGTCAGACTCAACTGAGTGACTCAACACAGCAGAGTACATGATGTTAGCTATAGGTTTGCCACATGTGACCATCAAGTTCAGATATTCCTTCTATAATCAATTTGTTGGATATTTTTTTAATCAAGAGAGGATGTTATATTTTTGTCAAGCGCTTTTTCTTCATCTACTGAGATTATCATATGAGTTTTACTTTCCATTCTATGAATGTGGTAGATCACAACAACCCCTTGCCCAAATAATCCAATTTAAAAATGAGAAGAGGAACTGAAAAGATTTTTTTTCCAAAGAAGACACACAAATGGCCAACAAATACTGAAACAATGCTCAGCATCACCAATCATCAGGAAAATGCAAATTTAAACCACAATAAAATATCACCACCTCACACCTGTTAGAATGGCTGTGTCAAAACACAAGAGGTAACAAGTGTTGACAAGGATACTAAAGAGGGAAACCTGTACACTGTTAGTGGGAATGTAAGTTGGTTCCACCAGTATGGAAAACGGCATGAGTGTTCCTCAAAAAAGTTAAAATGGAATTACTTGTATTATTTGGTAATCCCACTTTGGGGTATATATCCAAAGGAAATGAAACAGGATACCAAAGAGATATATGCACTCCCATGCTCACTGCAGCACTATCAACAATAGCCAAGATATAGAAACAATCTAAATATCCATCAACAGATGAATGGATAAAGGGGGCGCACGTGTATGTGCACACACACATACATACACAAGTATACTATTCATCCGTGGGAAAGAAGGAATCACGCCATTGGCAACACGAGAGCATTATGCCAAGTGAAAGAAGTCAGACAGAGAAAGACAAATACCACATGAGACCATTCATATAAAGTGAAGTCGCTTAGTTGTGTCCGACTCTTCGCGACCTCATGGACTGTAGCCTATCAGGCTCCTCAGTCCATGGGATTTTCCAGGCAAGAGTGCTGGAG
Source organism: Madoqua kirkii (assembly GCA_006408675.1). Taxonomy (NCBI): domain Eukaryota; kingdom Metazoa; phylum Chordata; class Mammalia; order Artiodactyla; family Bovidae; genus Madoqua; species Madoqua kirkii. The sequence continues at coordinate 18,783 of SJYC01054340.1, forward strand.
TGGATTGCCATTTCCTTCTCCAGACCATTCATATGTTGGCACTAAAAAAGGTGAACTCCAAGAAACAGAGTAGAATGGTGGTTACCACAAAGTGTTGGGTAGGGAAAATGGAAAACATTGGTCAGAGTACAAACTTTCATTTCAAAGATGAAAAAGTTTTAGGGGTCAACTGTACTGCACTGTGATCATATTTAATGATAACAGATACTTGAAAGCTGTTAAGAGCGATCTTAATGTTCTCGCCACAAAAAGAAATAATTTTGTCACATATTGGAGAGGTTAACTAATGCTGAGGGGCTCATCATTCTGCATATCCATCAAATGAACATGTTGTACACATTAGGATTATTCAATAAGTCAGTTACATCAATTATATCTTAGTAAGGTGAAGAAAATACTTCATTAAACAAAAGAGAAAGAAAGTCAAGTCACAAATTTAGGGACAAAAGGTCTTAAACCAGCTTCTCTCTTTAGAGACAGATGTAGCTGCACAAACCAACACAAACTATTTGCTGCCTTATAGGAAGCAAATGCACTTGTAACTATGAGACAAAACTAAATATTAATCTGTCTTGAATTTTGTACATACACTAATAATAGCTAATATTTACATTATGTTTACTAAGTCCCAGGTACTTTTCTAAGCATTTCATATGTTTTAACTCACTGAATGCCAAAAGCACCTGTGAGACTGGTAATAACATTATCTCCACTTTATAGGTAGGAAACAGGCAGGCCCAGAGAAGCAAAGAAGTTGCTCAAGAGAGAGGTAGTTAGTAGTGGAGGCAGGAACTGAACTCTAACAGTCTGACTCATAATCAATAAGCCAATGTCCAGAGGCAGCCTTGACTCAATAGACATGAGTTTGAGCAAGCTCTGGGAGATGGTGATGACCAGAGAAGCCTGGTGTGTTGCAGTCTATGGGGTCGCAAAGAGTAGAACACGACTGAGTGACTGAACTGAATTGACTGAACGTGAACATAATCGTCTTTCCAAGAGGCTGTCTCTGAGGTCCAACATTAAGAATCTTCAGGATCTTATTATTAATAAAACGCCCTGGCCTAGACTTGAAGATCAGGGAAGGCACTGGCACCCCACTCCAGTACTCCTACCCAGAAAACCCCATGGATGGAGGAGCCTGGTGGGCTGCAGTTCATGGGGACCCTAAGAGTCGGACACGACTGAGCAACTTCACTTTCACTTTCATGCAGTGGAGAAGGACATGGCAACCCACTCCAGTGTTCTTGCCTGGAGAATCCTAGGGACAGGGGAGCCTGGTGGGCTGCCGTCTATGGGGTCGCACAGAGTTGGACGCGACTGAAGTGACTTAGCAGCAACAGCAAGAGGTGACATTAGTGAAAATTTGTGGAGTTTTGGTGGTGGTGGTTCCAATGACTATGGAGGACTACTGGAAGTCAGTGACCAAGAAAGTGAAAGTGAAGTCACTTAGTTGTGTCAGTTGTGTCTGATCAAGAATGGGGAGCTGAAAATGTATGGGCCAACTTCACTCATAGGAGAAGTGTCCCACCAGAAATGACAAGTCAGAGTCTCTTATTACAAACTATTGGTGAGTCTACCAGTTCTACTAGTAAAACTGGGCTATAGTCTCTGTTCACTAACTTCTAAAACCTTGAGCACTTGAACTTGACCAAACCTTGTGGTTGCTCACTTTCAAGATCCATGAGTCAAGAGGAATTTCTGGCTAAGACTAGATCTCCATAGACCATCAACAGAGATTAAACCATCCTTGCTTCTGAGTCTCCTCAAATAATTGCTGAGGAAAATCCCCAGGAAGGCATAGACTTATATCCTTTTCCCTCAGCAATGCTAATCCAGAGCCTCAGCTATTTAACCATCAATCCTAATACCAGTTTCCTCTCAGCTCGAATGAGAAGAATCGCAGAGCTACTCCAACAGTGGGATATAGAAGAGAAGCTTCATTGGACCAAGCAGCAGGGAAAACCATTTTTATCTCTGATGGGGAGAACACTTTAGACGTGCCGAAGACTGTGGCTGAAAGAGGATTAAAGAAATTTCTTCATGGGATGAAGATCAGAATGGATTCAGACATTAATGTCAATACTTACTTGAGCTGAATTATTCTGGGAACCACAGTCAGTTGAGAAATGGTTAGCTGTAGCAACAAGATCTACTTTTATGTTACAGAATCATATCAGCAACAGATTTTCACTCAGTTGCAGTGGTGGTGGTGGTGGTTTAGTCGCTAAGTCGTGTCTGACTCTTGCGACCCCATGGACTGCAGCCCACCAGGCTCCTCTGTCCATGGGATTTGCCAGGCAAGAGTACTGAAGTGGGTTGCCGTGTCCTTCTCCAGGGATCTTCCTGACCCAGGAATCGAACCCGGGTCTCCTGCACTGCAGGCAGATTCTTTATTGACTGAGCTATGAGGGAAACCCATACCTGTAGCAAAATTTCCTGCCAATTATTTTAGGACTACTATGGCACAGACTGGAAAAAGGTACTCTCAGGAATGGGAGATAGACTATCAATAGTTTTTAACTCCCCATATATATGACTTCTGTGATACATGCTATTTTTTCCCTCCTTGTACTTCTTTCTTTCCTCTCTACCTTGTCATTCACAGTTCATATAGTGAATGCCTTTCCAATTTCAGTTAATTTTGTTCTACATTATATCTTGGCTCCAAGGGAAAAAAAAAAGAATACTGAGTCTCATGGAATGCATATGCATTTTAGAATTCCAAGCCAATGTTAAAACAAGATCTAAATTTAAGAATGTGAGCAGAACAATGTGGAGATGAGGGATATGGAAATTGATCTCATCACTTTACACTTAATTTTTTTTTCTTTTTACTGAATGAAAAATTCTTTACATTCTCTAGTACTTTACAATTTTAAAAAGTTTTTCACATGATTAGCAACAATCATGCCTTGGATAAACCTTATTGGCTACAATACTGACACCATGCAAAGCTACACTGAATTTTCTTAGTAAAACATGATTATAGTAAGTTATATATGAATGAATATTTTTATTTTCCTTTATAATTGTCTGTTATCCTTTCCTAAAGGAATTTCTGATGCCATATTTCCATTTTCAGTCCAAATAAATGTGTTAAAATCCTTTAGAAAACCAAACTGGCAAATATCATTGTCAAGTTCACCAAGTTCTAGAACAATGATTACATTTAAACAAAGTTGTTCTAAATACTAAAGAAGGAAAGCAGGCAAGGAAGCTGAAGACAGCCACTGCCCAGATCTGAAAACTTAAATCACAAGGACTTCAGGACATAATTCTATCTATAGGCACATTTTCTGTACAGACACCAAAGTATGGTCTCCTGATCAACATGGGAAACTCAGTATGACTCAAATGAGTTCCCAGTAACATAGTATATGAACTCCTTAACCAGATTTTCCTGGAGCACAAGCTATTTTGAGGTAGTTCAGGAAATAGATGTGGTTTGTTGAGAAACTATGTAACTCAAAATCTTGTGGCTAAAAAGTCAGCAAAATTTTGTGGAAGAATAGAGAGAAATCTGTATGTGTTTCAGGTCAGTATTGAATTTATAATTCATAAAGCAGGTGGATTATTTCTGAGAACAAAAATACTATTCCTTAAGCTGTCCTACATAGATATTCTTTCAAATTGGGTCCTCTCTTTTCCTGCAACCTATGATGCTAATTTAAAAAATATAAAATAACAAACAAAAAAGTAATGTGTTATCTACAAGGAAGGTCACAGAGCCTCCTTCTCCGAATATTCCAGCTGAGGATCAACAAACAAAAGGCCAGAGAGTAAACACCTGAGGCTTCACAAGCCATATAGTCTTTTAACCACATACTTTCTCTGCTGTTTTATTTTTTAAACAATATTTTAAAAATATGAAAACTATTCTTAGGTCAGATCTACAAAAACAGGCCACTAGTCAGTCATATCTGGCCCATGGGCTTTAGTTTGCTGACCCCCTAATTCTAGATAGACAGGTGGACAGACTGTCTTTGTGGACACTACTCATTGGAGAGTAAAATAAATATGACCCTACCTCCCTGCCAGCTCTGTAACTTGATGGAATTGACACAGGTAAATCGGTAAAATTTTCAAACAGATTTTAAATCATCAAATCATTAGCAGATATTTCAGTATCTGACAAAACATCACTCTGTTTTAGTAAAGACAAAGAGTCTTTGTGTTCAATTTCCTACACTGCAAACCCACTGATTTCTCATTATTACAAAAAAAAAAAAAAAAAAAGGTAGGCATTTGTATTATGTGATCCCTCAAGAAACATCCAGGCTTGGTTCTCTGAGATTCCATGGATGGCCCGAGAAACCTCTAGAGGGCTGTTTAAAGAAGTGCCCCAAAGTGATCTTTACTACTTTAAGAAAAAATTCAGTGGGATGATTGCCATCCCATTTTGATAGTCTCCAGAAAAGAAATAAGTTCTCATTTTGCCTTGACCAAATCTCTCATCAGAGAAAACGGCATAGGTGTAGTTTTAGCTAAATGTGTAGTTATTTACATCACAAGGGAGACAACAGATTCAAGAGAGTCATCTTCAGAAATAAAACATACAGGATTTTCAGTGGTTATCTTAAGGAGGAATCTGACACTTTAGCCCAGGAATCAAATTCATGAGAATCTTATGATTCCAGAACCTCTTTTATACCACTGTATTTCTTATTTTTGTGATCCCCAAAGATATTAACAGTAGGATCAATTAAAACACAACTTTTTGATCTTTAATTTCACACCATTATGATTTCTCAAAGTAGTGATAGGTTAGGAGTAAGCTTTATAGAAAGATGTCTTCTAGATACTAATTATGCAGTAGTACTTTAGGAGTAGCATCATGTTCAACTTGAAAACAACATTTTCTTTCTGTTTCTCTCCAATGAGGAGGACAGAGTCAATGGTAAAAGTACACACTTTCATTGATTTACCAGACGTACATTTAGAATGGGACCCAACTGGCTGGGACTCATGTTAAGTAGGATTAATAAGATATTTCCAATCCTGCACATTCGGAAACACTTGATACGGCTCAGATTGCTCTACTCACTCGAGCTCCCTAAAGATAAATGAGCTTTATCCACAGAAAGGAAACAGGTCATTTATCTGACATCACATTATTTACTGACATTAAAAATGATAATATCCATCAACAAGCAGCTAAATCCCAAGTGGGTCACACTGAGAACAAAGCTGCAACTGTCTTTCTTTGATATAGTTACAAGGAGATGCTGATTGAGCTGCCATTATGTTCCAAAAATGTCACTATTGTCATAAGAAGCTCACAGTTTGTTATTAACATAATTCCCCATGTGTTGGAGACTGGGAATTGTCTTTTGGTCTTTTCTGAACTAACACCTGGAATTATAGTCACAGAATTAGGAACATATTGCTTTAGGGGGGATTTTTTTTCATTTTAAAAATATATTATCTTTCCCTTTCATTTTCTTATTTTCAACAAAAGTATCATTATCTATAATCCTCATATTATTATCTGCCTTTTCTACATAAGGAAGTAATGTAAGGCTCAAAGAGGTTTGTAAATAAACTGCCCAGCGGATCCAGAATCAGAACCCTCGGCTTTGTCTGATTCTGCTGATCATCATGCCCCTTCTCTTTCGACCGCTTTTCCCTCTTTCCCCCCTCCATTCCCTCCCTTTCTTCCTCCCTCCTAGGCCCTATTCATCCATCCACTTACCTACCTACATATCTACGCTGCTGCTGTTCTAAGTTGCTTCAGTCGTGTCCGACTCTTTGCGACCCCATGGACTGGAGCCTACCAGGCGCCTCCATCCATGGGATTTTCCAGGCAAGAGTACTGGAGTGGGGTGCCACTGCCTTCTCCTTACATATCTATATACCTTCCTAAACAAACAATCTGTTTCTATAAAAAGCTGTTTCTTGAAAGCATCACCCCACAACAACTATGTTCTATCCCAAAATACACGCACAACACTGAGTTCCTTAATAAAACTTATGAACACGTAAGCAACACACACTGGATTGACAAATATTTGGGGTTATTAGCCTCAATTTAAGAAAATCCACAAGTGATTAATTGGCAAGAATGACTTGTTAGTTGGGTTTATTTAGAAGTAAAAAAAAAAACAAAACAGTGAACGAAGGCCGTAAAAGTATTGATAGTCACCGAAGAATATTTGGTGATGGACAGGGAAGCCGGGCATGCTGCAGTCCATGGGGTCACAAAGAGTCAGACAGGACTGAGTGACTGAACTAAACTGAAAGCAGCCAGCACTCTTCATCTTGAACCAAAACTCAGCTACTATTTAAAACAAAGCGCACTGGAATCTGATCCTCCCCCCACGGCATTCACCGAGTAGCATTAGCAACAAGGGCTCTTCTTTAGGTTAAATCTTCTAAGATACTAACTCTTGTCCTATCTCATCTGCTCTCATCTTCCTCTGTCCTATTACAAGACATCAGTGCCCCCTCTGCCCAATATCCAGTTCATGGATTTTAGTTTGATAATCTTGGATTGTGTCTTTCTAATATGTGGACAGCATGGTAGGAAAAGAAAATAGGTAATATGACAATTAATTGGCCAAGATTACTCCAAAGAACTGATTCACAAGTTTTGTTTGTTTGTTGCCCAAAACTGTCCAAACTGATGACGCTGTAGACATTTTTGATGTGCAGAAGGAAGGCTGGTCTCAGCATGGGACTGGTGTCCTCACTTCCAACTGGCAAACGGATCCTGGCTCGCCAGCTGCATTCTGATCAGGATGAATTACATGCATAACTCGAAATCAAGAAAACTACTCAAGTACAACATGTGAGCTTCTGCCAAAGTTGAAGATCATTAAGAACCACGAATCTGGCTGAGCACACAGCTCTGGTTTTGAACTCTTTTATTCCTGTATTATTCCTCAGTCACTTAAAGAGAAATACACGAAGCAAAGACAAGATCTCCCTCCCTCTTCATGCTTCTCCAATTTATCTTCCTTGGCATAATACATTTCTCAAGCCAAAGAGTGGAGGGTTGTCTTGGTTCCCTCTGTTTTTCCCATTATCTCAGTTATCTCTCATTTCTTTTTCAGCCTTTTTGCTTATCTCAACAGTTTCTCAGGACATCATAAAGTTGGAATGAGGAACCCCCCACCCTTCAGTGGTTGCTTACAGATATTTCAGGCCCCACACTCTCCATCACAAGGCTTTGTTACTATGGCCTGTTTAGAAAGGAAAAGAAATCCCAGATACACATCACCCAGAACTGATGGCTCAACTGTGGGCTATTTTTGATATATACACATTATTCTTCGTGTGAAACTTTATCTGATAGGGAAATAACTTTAAGCAAAACCTGATTATTCACCCTTGCTTATTCTGAATAATTGAGGGAGTCCAACCAGTTGGGCTCACTAGGACGAAAAGCACTGGTTCTAGAACCTAGTTCTGTTTTTAAGGGCAATCTTTAAAACTTTTTCTTTGGGACATTTTCCCAAAAAATTGTATTCATAAGCACAGGGATTATAGTATTAACAGAATGAACCTCCACGTATTCATAAGTGAACATACAGCTAATCTTAGTTCCACTGCACCCACCTCCATCCATTTCCTTTTCTCTCAAGCATATTTCTTTTTAACAAATCCCAGATATCATATAATTTCTTCCATATATATGGCTAGGTATCTCTAAGAGATAAGGACTTTTACATTTTAGACATATAACCACAACATAATTATGACACCTATAAAATTTACAATTTCTGATATCAAATATTTAGTCAGTGCTCAAACTTCCCTGATAACGTCAGAAAAATTTTAATACTTCTTTTCCTAAATATAGGTCCTAATCACTGTCCACACATTCCATACAACTCTTGATGATATTCTCTTCTTTTGAAAATAGGAATATTAAATGTTTTAGGTTTTAGCATAAATAGTTTAAAATATTTTTCCAAACTAAAAGTACAAAAATTAAATTTTAAATTATCACCATGTATATTTATCCAGAAATAAGATATTGTTTCCATAAAAAATGATGTGATAGTCATATATTTTTATTTACCATGTGACTTTAAGATCTCTTCCTATCAATCCATTTTAACTTCCATCTAGAATTCTACCTCATGCATTGGGTGTATTTTATCTAATCCTTTATTAATAGAGATCTATTTTGTTTCCAGTTTTCCACAGAACAGTGTTATAATGGACATCCTTATAAACATTACTTTATGCATAGATGCAAGATTCTTTAGGACATAGAGCTGTGTGGGAATTGCTGGATTACTGGAAGGAAGACCATTTTTAATTACTGTTAACCCATCTGAATGCAGAGTTCCAAAAAACAGCAAGGAGAGCTAAGAAAGTTTTCCTAAGTGATCAATGCAAAGAAAGAGAGGAAAAAAATAAAATGGGAAAGACTAGAGATGCTTCAAGAAAATTAGAGATACCAAGGGAATTTTCATGCAAAGATGGGCACAGTAAAGGACAGAAACAGTATGGACCTAACAGAAGCAGAAGATATTAAGAAGCGGCAAGAATACACAGAAGAACTATACAAAAGAGATCTTAATGACACAGATAACCATGATGGTGTGATCACTCACTTAGAGCCAGATATCCTGGAATGTGAAGTCAAGTGGGCCTTAGGAAGCCTCACTATGAAAAAAGCTAGTGGAGGTGATGGAATTCCAGTTGAGCTCTTTCAAATCCTAAAAGATGGTGCTGTTAAAAGTGCTGCACTCAATATGTCAGCAAATTTGGAAAACTCAGCAGTGGCCACAGGATTGGAAAAGGTCAGTTTTCATTCCAATTCCAAAGAAAGGCAATGCCAAATAATGTCCAAACTACCACACAATTTCACTCATCTCACAAACTAGCAAAGTAATGCTGAAAATTCTCCAATTCTAGGCTTCAACAATACGTGAATTTAGAACTTCCACATGTTCAAACTGGATTTAGAAAAGGCAGAGGAGCCAGAGATCAAATTGCCAACATCTACTGGATCACAGAAGAAGCAAGAGAGTTTCAGAAAAACATCTACTTCTGTGTCATTGACTACGCCAAAGCTTTTGACTTTGTGGATCAGAACAAACTGCAGAAAATTCTTAAAGAGATGGGACTACCAGACTACCTCACCTGTCCAGAAATCTGTATGCAGGTCAAGAAGCAATAATTAGAACCAGACATGGAACAATGAACTGGTTCCAAATTGGGAAAGGAGTACATCAAGGCTACATATTGTCACCCTAATTATTTAACTTCTATGCAGAATACATCATGCAAAATGCTGGGCTAAATGAAGTACAAGCTGGAATCAAGATTTTGAGGAGAAATATCAATAACCTCAGATATGCAGATGATACCCTTATGGCAGAAAGTGAAAATGAAGACTCTCTTAAGGAGAGTGAAAAAGTTGGCTTAAAACTCAATAATCAAAATATGAGGATCATGGCATCCAGTCCCACCACTTCATGACAAACAGACTGGAAAACAATGGAAACAGTGACAAATTTTATTTTCTTGGGCTCTAAAATCACCACAGATGGTGATTGCAACCATTAAATTAAAAGACGCTTGGAGACAGGGAAAAAAGATGGCGGAATAGGACGGGGAGGACACTTTCTCCCTCACTACTTCATCAAAAGAACACTTCAATGCTGAATAAATTCCACAAAACAACTTCTGAAGGCTGGCAGAGGACATCAGGCATCCAGCAAAGCAGATTATTGGCTTCAAAAACAGGTAGGAATAAATATAAGGGACAAGAAAAGAGACAAAGGAAGTAGGGAGGGAGCCTCGTCCCGGGAAGGGAATCCCGTCCCTGGAAGAGACCCTTAAAACGAGAGGTTGCCAAGCTCCAGGGAACTTTCTCACAGCGGAAGCTGTGCCGAGCCTGGGAAGCACAGATGGCAACTTAACAGGAAGGGAAAATTAATAAAAACCAACAGATCTCGAACCCAACAGTAGATCCCCCAGCGGATAAGCAGCGCAAACGCCTGCCTCTGAAAACGCAGGCTCTGAAGGGCTTTTCGCAAGAACTGCCTAGTAACGTGGCCAGAATCGGGTATGAGAATCGTCGGAAACGCAAGCTTCAGGGCTTTTCTCGAGAATCGGGTCCTAACGCGGCCAGAATCGGTCAGCGGGCAGGGCCAGAATGAACTAACTTGGACTAGCCCGCGAAAGGCCGGTGCACAGAACAAAGGACGAATTGGAAATAGCTGGTCCCAGACCATCCCCCTCCACTGACCGGCAGACAGAGACATAAGTGCTGGAAGGGGAGCAAGGGGGGCTGTGGACAATCATCATCCGCCTCAGAAAGAGCCCCAGCAGCA
>SJYC01054341.1:0-30818 GCA_006408675.1 Madoqua kirkii
GGAGACTCCCAGGGACGAGGGAGCCTGGTGGGCCACCGTCTATGGGGTCACACAAAGTTAGACATGACGGAAGCAACTTAGCAGCAGCAGAGCTACTGAACAACCACAACAAAACCAATTGTCTCTGTGTTGTACATCCAGCAGCAGTAGATGCAAATTCAACACAATCTTCAAGGTTTCTTATAGCTCTGATATTCAGCAAGTCAGCTCATTGAACCAATTTGTAAATGGTTGCATCTTTAATAATATTAATCATGGTGACATGGTACTGATTTTACCATTTCTAATAACATTTTCTATTATTTCTTATAAGCATTGTCTCTTTAAAAAATATCAGTTTTCATTTTGCAAGGCCCTGAGCTAAGGACTCAAATAACACAAGACCAGATATGGCTTGTCCTTAAATTTGGAGAAATAGAATAGATGCCTAAGAATATATATAACAATTGAATGTGGTTTACAAAAAGTCACGAGTAGAGTTTAGGTATGCAATTAATCCACAAGAAGGGAGAGGTCACTGGGGCCTGTTTTAGCAGGCTTTATATAGGAAATAAATTTTAGTAGGAAGAAATGGGAAAGGTCTTCTGTTCACTCTGATTCATGAAGGAACAGTCTGCTTTGTCCATATTACAGAAATGAGGGGCATAACTACGAGTTACCATCACCCATGAGCGGTAAGATATCAGGGCACAAAGAAATGCCCTCCAGGGCTTCGAAGCCTATGGAGAGGGCTGGTTGCTATGCTTTCTGAGAGGAAAAGCTCAGAAAAGAAGTTAAAGGGTCCCATTAACCTAAGCACCATAACATTGACACTTTCAATCAGGCAGAGGCTGTCACGTTTAGCCATTTATGTTGCATAAATCCACTTTTCCTGACTGTGTTTGAGTTACTTTCCTCCAGCACAGATGGAGAAAGGGATTTTTTTTTCTCTCTCTCTTAGAGGAAGTCTTCACAGATGAACTACATCCAAAGCTAACCACTCTTCTGTTTTAAAGACACAGTTCTATATTAGACTTGGCTTCAATTTTCCTGAGTTGCCATAATCAGACAATTTAGCCATATTATAAGGTATCTGAGAGCAGAGACATTTCCTATTTCCAGTTCATTCGAGGAGTCCATAATTGATGGCTCTGTTCATACGTGGAGACTAATAAGTACTTGTCAAATGAAATAGTTTGAATAGACTAGGTTATGCTACAGTAATAAGAAATCCCCAAATCTGAGCAGCAAACATTAAAAAAAAAAGGAAATATTCCTAATGAAAAGAATGGCATTGGTCCTAGAGAGTCCTCATATTCCAGTGAAGAATCCACTATGAAATTTAAACTCTTAGATCATCAGAAGTAGAATCAACTTGATATATACCAGGTTAGGGAATAAAAACAAAAACCTAACAGTACAGAATGCTTTTAAGTTCAGGAACCAGACAAGAACATCTACTCTCTAGATTTTTACAAATATAGTGCTTGCCAGCCACATATAAAGAATGAATTTGACCTTCTATTTCAAACCACATAAAAAAATTAACTCAAAATGGGTCAAAGACTTAAATATAAGAGCTAAAACTAAAACTTTTAGAAAGGCACGTATGTCAAAGTCTTCATGACCTTGGGTTAGGCAATGGTTTCTTAGACCTGACACCAAAAGTACAAACAAGGTAAGAAAAAATTGATCAATTGGATAGCACCAAAATTAAAATATTTTTCAATAAGGATACTATCAAGTGAAAATACAACCTCTAGGAGAAAATACTGATATTTGGAAATCATGTATTTCATAAAGTGTTACTATCTAGAATATGTAAAGAACTCATAATTCAACAATAAAAATATTGTTTTTATTTAGATGCTAAATCATGTCCAACTCTTCTGCAACTCCATGGACTCCAGGCTCCTCTGTCCATGTGATTTCCCAGGCAAAAATATTGGAGTGGGTTGCCATTTCCTTCTAAAGAGGAATCTTTCTGAACCAGGGATCAGACCTGTGTCTCCTGCATTGGCAGGTGGGTTTTTACCACTGAGTCACCAAGGAAGGCCAAAATATAAATAACTCAATTTACAAATGGGCAAAGGATTTGAATAGTTATCTAAAGAATGTATACAATGACCAATATGCAGATGAAAAGATAATCAACATCATTAGCCATCAGAGAAATGAAAATCAAAACCAAGATGAGTTTTAAAAAATGAAAAATAAGTATTGGCGAGGATGTGGATAAACTAAAACTCTCATACATTGCCAATGGTACTATAAAATGGTGCTATCCCTGTGGAAAATAATTTTATGGTCCCTCAAAAAAGTAAGCATAGAGTTAACATATTACACAGATACTTAAGCATATACCCAAGAGAATGGAAAATACATTCACATAAAAGCTTATACAAAAATATTCATAGCAGCGTTCTTTTAAGAGCCAAAAAGTGCAAAAACTGAAGTGTCCATCAACTGATATAGATAAGCAAATACAGTACATCAATTAACATATAGAGAAGCAAGTACGGTACATCCATACACTGGAATATTATTTAGGCACAAAAGTAATGAAGTTATGATTCATGATATAGCATGGATAAACCTTGAAAACATTATGCTAAGTGAAAGAAGTGTGATGTGAAGTCACTCAGTCGTGTCCAACTCTTTGTGACCCCATGGACTGTAGCCCACTCAGGCTCCTCTGTCCATGGGATTCTCCAGGCAAAAATACTGGAGTGGGTTGCCACTTCCTTCTCCGGGGGTCTTCCCAACCCAGGGATCGAACCTGGGTCTCCTGCATTGCAGGCAGACACTTTATCCTCTGAGCCACCTGGGAAGCCCATAGGAAGTGTGATACAAAAGCATAAGTACTGTATGATTCCATTTTTGTTAAGTGACTAGAAAAGGTAAATCCATAGAAACAGCAAGTAGATTATAGTTGTCAGGGCCTGAAGGAAGGGTGAAGTTGGGGAGTGAATGTAAATGGTTATAGGGTTGCTTTTTGAGATAATGGAACTGTTCTAGAACTGGATAGTGTTGATAGTTGTACAATCTTGTAAATATATTAAAAGACAAAAATCAAAGAATTTGACACTTTACAAAGTGACCTTTGTTTTGAGAAAATTTTGTGAACTGTATCTCAAAAAAAAAAAAAAAACCCACCCCAAAATGACCCTCTGATACCACACTTACACTGCACTGGAGGCCCTATAGAGTGTGATAATACAAGAAAAAGAAAGCTATAAGGAATGGAAAGAAAGAAACAAATATGTACTGGCTTTTTTTCTTTTTAATACTATGACTGTCTATTTAGAAAACAAAATTTCAGTTTGGATATTGTATATTAAAAAAAAGGTCAATACAAAAGCCAACTGCTTTTTAACATATAAACAAGAAACAGAAAAATGCAATTTAAAGTAAACAGTTTGTAACATCAACAAAATATAAGTACCTGGTGAGAAAACTAACAAAGAAAATGCAAGGTTTTCTGTAAAAATAAAACAAGGAAAAACTAAATACAGGAATGTTTTACTGTATTACTCTGTAGTAATACAGTATTACTCTCAATAGCCAAAACATGGAAACAACCCAAAGTGTCAATCAACCAAGTGTCAATGGTTGAATGAATAAAATAGAAGATATATACAATGGAATATCACTTAGCCATGAAAAATAATGAGGTTCTGATATATGATCCAATATGGATAAACTTTAAAAATATGTGAAACTAAAGAAGCTAGTCATAAAAGACCAAATATTTATATGTAATGCCTAGGGTAGGCAAATCCATAGAGATAGAAAGGAGACTGGTATTCATCAGGTGCTGGCAGGATGAATGGGGAGTGACTACTAATGCGTACAAGGTTTCTTACTGGGGTGATAAAAATGTTCTAAAGTTAGATGGTGATGACGGCTGCACAAGTCTGTGAATATAAATATCATCAAGTTGCAGACTTTAAAAAATCTATATAAATAGGGATGTACTTTATAAAATGTGTGTGCTAGTTGCTCAGCCATTTCCAACTCTGCAAATCCATGGACTGTCACCCTCCAGAATCATCTGTCAATGGAATTCTCCAGGCAAGAATACTGGAGTGGGTAGCTGTTCCCTTCTCCAGGGGATCTTCCCAACCCAGGTATCAAAGCTGGGTCTCCTGCATTGCAGGCAGATTTTTTTTACTGTCTGAGCCTATAAATGGGAAAATTCAGTTCTTCCCAGTTTGGTCTATATATTATATGTAGTTCCAATGAAAACTTCAATTTTTAGTGAACTATAAATTGGTTCTGAATTTTACATGAAAAACCAAAGGGCTAGGAAAAGACAAGTCACTTCTAGAGAGGAAAAAATTATTGGAATTTACCCTAAGATATATAAAGATATTATAAAGTTACTATAACAAAGAAACTCTCCTATGATGTTAGTGGGAATGTAAACTGGTGCAGTTACTATGGAAAACAATATGGGGGTGCCTTAAAAACTAAAAATAGAGTTACCATATTATACTGCAATTCCACTCCTGGGCATAGATCTCGAAAAAACTCTAATTTTAAAAAGATACATGCACTCCAATGTTCATAGAAATACTATACACAACAACCAACCTATGGAAGGAAGTTAAACGTCCATTGACAGATAAATTGTCAAAGAAGATGAGATACATATATACAATGGAATATTACTCAACCATAAAAAAGAAAACAGGCCATTTGCAGCAACATGGATGGACAAGAAGATTATCATACTAGGTGAAGTAAATCAGATAAAGACAAATATCATATCCATGTATATGTGGACTCTAAAAAAATACACAAATAAACTTATTTATAAAACATAAATAGACTTACAGACATAGAAAGCCAACACGGTTATCCAAGGAGACAGTGGGGAAATGAAGGAGAGATTAATTAGGAGTTTGGGATTAACATGTACACATTACTATGTATAAAATAGGCAAACAGCAAGGATATACTGTGTAGCACAGGGAACTATACTCAGTATCTTATAATAACCTATAATGGAAAAGAATCTGGAAAAGATAAATACACACACACATATATTAATATATAACTGAGTCACTTTGCTGTACATTCAAAACTAACACAGCATTGTAAATGAACTCTACTTCAATTAAAAGTTTTTGACTTTGGTTCAGAAATCAAAAACAGACCAATGACAGAAAAAAGAAGTCAGAAACAGATCCACTTGTGGATGGAAACCACAGATAACACAAAGAAGGGACCCATAGCTCAATGACAAAGAATCAACTAATATACATCTTAGAAATAAGTAATTGTCCACATGAAAAATAATGTGTAGGTAAAGGGCAGGTTCAGGGGAGAATATGGAGTGAACATTCTAGAAACAAAGCCCACAAGATTTGAATTACTTTATCCAAAAGCTAAGACCCGTGGATCCTTTGGAACGGGAACAGAGGATCGCAGTCAGAGGACTGCCTCCAAGATAGTGGGGAACGCTCATGTCATGAAGACACGGTTGATCAGACAGAGGCTGAATGTTCAAGTCTTATGTCTGTGATTACATAAGGCTAACTGATTACCTTCCTAGGGAAAAAAAAAAGTCTTTCTAGCCATTCACTCATTTATTCATTCACCAAGTCACATCATTATTTACCTGGCTCATGGTACGTGCCAGGCACCATTCTACGTGCTAAGGATACAGGGGCTTACATTTTTCAAGTAGCCAAACAGACAAGAAATACATAAATACATAAAATTATTTCAAACAGTGGCAAAGGTCACGGAAAAAAATAAAACTGGGTAATGGAATAGAAGGTGACTGAGGATGGTTGTAGGCTTAGGGGGTTACTTTAGAAAAGGTGGTCAGGGAAAGGCTCTCTAAGAAGGTGAGTATAACAATCCCTGTGCCATTGTAACCAGCAATGCCTAATAGCAAAGGAAACTCAAGAGTCAGCCTGGAAGGTATAAAAGTTATTCTGAGCTGACAACCAAGGTCTTCAGACCCTGGGAAATATAAACGGAAAGGCTAGAGCTGCTCATGTGGCCCCATGGCTGAAAGCACTCTCTTCCTGCTCAGGCCCTGTAAGGTCTGGAGGCCCCGTTAGGTCTGGGCTGTACAGAGGCACACGCAGAGCACATTATCCAGCTGCCTGGCTGAACTTTAATGGAGTGCCTCTATTAATTATCTGAGAGCTGGCATTGCTTCTCCAGACAAATACAGCCACCCCAGTTGCATTGGCCATAAGCTCTTAAAGGTGAAAACAAAACTGTGTCTCGGTGGATGCAGCATTTGGCGCTGATCTAAGAGTTTTGATGTCATTTCACAGTTAATAATTAGCTCTGCCTTGGTCCCCACAAAGGGTGCCACCAAAACAAAAGCAGGCATTAACTGTGTTCGCTATACTTGCCACTGGTATAAATAGGCGAGGGATGATTAATGAATGAGGGGTGAATTAAACACAACAGTGAACAAAGACAAAGGCCCAGAGCTTGGCTGTCCATGAACCAGGATGAGGCTGTGAGAGCGACACACAGGCACAAATCCGTTTAATGGACAGGTTTGGAAGACTTCATTTAACCTTGTGTTGTGACAGCCGTAGTATTTTATTCACATCCCAGTGTGTTAAGAGGCCAGGGTCAGCTGAGGTAGAAACATGCCTTCTTAGGGGAGTCACTGCAGAGGTGGAGGGGTTAGATTTCCATGCTTGTGACGGAGGAAAAACAGAAGTCCCAAGCATAAAATATTACCCTTCAGGTCCCCTTTGTGATGGGAGCCTGAGTTGACGTTCTAAAGAGCTGTTTGGATGGCACTTAAAGCGGAGGAGGCATCAAAACAAATGTCCCAGCGGAAGTCCTTGGACAGGGTCTGCCCATGCCTCGAAGTGGCCACGTTATAGCCTGACCAGGACTCAGGACCGGGCGCTAAAGCTCTGCCCACAGGCCCTGGTACAAAGGGTAGCGAGCCGGGAGGCTGACTCTCAGCCATGATTTGCAGGCTCAGGAGAGGATGCTGCCGGTTGACAGCCTTTGCACACGTTTTCTTTCAGTTAGTTCCTACAGCATGCTGCCCTCCAAGCATGCAGTGACAGTCCCACGTGTTTGGCCAGTAAGATTCTAAGGATCTGGGTAGAGAATAGCAACCGACCAAACCCTAGGAACTCCTAGTTGGTTTTCTGGGCACATCTTCCTTTCTGTACAACCATTCTGCTCCCTTCCAGGGGCGTCCCACATCAACCATGTGCTCAGTCCCTCAGACTGTATTTTCAACCAGGCGACTGATGGGAAAGGAACGAACCAATCAATTCATCCCTGTGGAAGATTTAGGTGACAAAGAGTTTAACGGTTCTCCCTACACCTTCCAGAGACATTTACACTTTAATAGATGACTAACCAACCCAAAGGCCTGTAAGAATCATAGCAATGAAACAGTCATTGTGGAATTGTTGACTCTGAGGAAGCCCAGAAGGGAGATACTTATGGGCTTGATGAACTTTCTGGTCTCCCCATGATTGCAACATGTCCACAGACCATGTAGACCTCTGCAAAAGTCTGTAGGCTTTTAGCTCACCTTTTCTGTCCCTATGTTAGCCACGTGTGGAAAGTTCACATGAGAAAATGGATGTTAAGCACTTTAAACACCTAGATCAACATACTAGCTCTAGTTCATTGACAACTGAAAACTTAAACCAGAATATATCTTTAGTGATCAACAACCCTACTTTACAGATGAGGAAATGTAAACACCAAAAACTGGTGTCTTCCCCCTGAATTAGCCAGTGAACCACTGACAGAGCCGAGATCAGGTGTCAAGTCTCCCATTTCAGCCAAGACCTCCTACTGCTTGATAAGAATGACTTTTCATCTGTCCTAAGAGCACAGCCTAATCATATTTAATATCTTGACTGCTAAATTGCAAATAAGCCTTTTTTAAAGAAATCCTAAAAAAAAATATTCAGCTTTAAAGTGAGCTACTGAGCAAAGGAAATGTAGAAAGCAGTTCTGGAAAAGTCACCCAAGTATGAAATTCAGAGACGTTCAAGACTCTAGGAGTTATAATTTTACACTCAGTTGTTAGGATATAAGAAGTCTGCCCATAGAAAGTGTTGGAGAATGGGAGTATGCATAGAATCTCTCCTATCTTTGCTGGTAGGAATGTAAAACTGAAACAACAGGAAGAAAATAATTTGGAATTTTTAACAAAGTTGAGGGTATGCATATGCAGACTCAGCAATCTATTTCAAGAGAAACTCTAGTTCACGTGCACCAGGAGATGCATGTAGTACTGGTCAAAATAATGCAATAATTTTTGACAAAACACAGTAGTTTATTCTAGAAAATAACCTGCTATAGTTTAACATAATGAAATATTATGAAGTATTGAAAATGAACAGGCAGCAGCTACAAGCATCAACCTAAGTGAAGTTTTATAACATAATGTTGCGTTAAAAAAGCAAATCCTAGAAAAAACATCCTGCATGTATGCTTTTTTAAAATAAAAATGTAAAATAGCAAATAGTAAGCAATATATTATTTAGGTACACGAATGTGTGTGTGTGCTAAATAGCTTTCTAAAATAGAAGGGCATATTGAACACAAAATTCAAGATAATGATCCTGTAGAAGACTGCAGAGAAAAGCATAGGTTATTATTCAGTCTGTAGCTCTTAGGTTGATTCATTCTTCAATTATCAAAAATATGTAAATGTACACATGTAGCAAAAAATGCCATGAATAGGCTAATTGAGAACAGTGTATCATAAACTAAGAGTTAATTCAATTCCATGCACTTAAGATCTATTAGAGGGGAAAAAAAATCTACATTAGGAGAAAGCTATCTCCTAAAGCAGAAAAAGATGTCTCCCAGCATTGACCTTCAAGTCAAAAATTTCCATCAGTCCAAGGGGACAGAGAGGCCATAGGTAGGGACCAGATGAAAAGCGGAGGTAAAGGTTTCTCCTAAAACTCACCCAACTGGGGAAGCTGTATGACTCAAAAGTAGAATCTAGGGAAGAGGAGACTACGCCAGTACACAGTGATTCAAGCAAGGGACTGCAGTGGAAGTTAAGACGTTCCAAGGCGCCGATGCTTTAGGCGAAGCAATAGGTTTAAATGAGACAGACAACAACAACACAGGGAGTCAGACACAGGAAAGTCAAGTTGGAGGCCAAAACTGAAAACCAAAGGGGCCAGTGAATGCCTGCAGTCTTCAAGCTTTCCAGGGAAAGCAACACTGGGGCTGAGGGACAGAGGACTGACAAACGGGATAGAGCTCCACCCCCAGAGACATCATGACAGGGCTATAATCTCTAATCTGGGTCACCTTTCTAATTTAATAAGGTCTCATTAATTTCAACAAAACTAAATTGGAATAGCTAGAATAATCAGGCTGGGATGAAACTGATCTTTCAACTATGAAAATAGTGTTTGCTCAACAAATTAATAGCATGAGACACATGAGGTGGGGAATACTTAACCTATTTAGGAGAACAAACTCGACATACTATCCACATCCATTTGTCCTAGAACAATTAGTATGTTAATTACAGACGATCTTTAGTCATCAAAAGAGGTCCTCAACCTTGAGGCCACTAGCTGATATTACTAGGTGTATTTCAAAGTGGTAAAACTGCTTTGAAAATAATCTTTTTAGTAATTCACTGCTGGGTGTATTGGCTCAAGCTGGAACAGATCTTAAACCCAATCTCAGAATCCATGAAAAATGTCCTCTTTTTTCTGGAAGATGAAACTAGATAGAATTTTTAAAAATTGACTTCAGGCATTCCACTTTCCAAACAATATTTGAAGTGGAGAAGGCCTTCATCCCCAGAGATGTTGATCCTCAGTACTCATTCAGAGGGATTTGAAAACCTCTGACTATTCTGCAGGGCCTGATGGGATCTAAGGACACTGCTAACCTGGGTTTTCATGTCAGTGACTGTTAGCAGGATGACACTCACTCCTAGTTTGACAGAGCAGTTAGGTCTCATTGCATTCCCAAGGTGTGTCTACTCCTTTCTATAGAGATAAATACTGTCACAGCTCAAAAATAAGTTTGAGGAAAGGAATAGAGTCAAGTTTCCCATGAGTGTCAAGTTTTGAAAGTGCATATGCAAAAACTGAACCCACAAGAGAATTTTTTAAAAAGTGAGGGAGGGTCAGAAAGGATGCACATGATTTTTTTTTTTAATAAGAACTAGACAAACCACATCTTCACACATATTAACACAAGTACATTGGAACATACTGCACTGGAAATTACTGACAAGTCCCTATCAATGGACATAAAAAACATGACTACCAAATCACAAAGTCAGTTTATACAGAATATTTGAGTCCATAGTGCATGAACATTATATGTATATATGAAAAGGAAGATGATCAATTAAACAGAGGTTTGTGGACAAACTTCAATTAAATACTAGATAACAACAGGCAAATATCTTTTTTTCCAGACATTTTAAGCAGATGTAAACTAGAGCGAGTTTAATTGCTCTGAAGTTTAATGTTCTCTGTCTTTGAAATGTTCTGGAAGAAAGGCATGGAGCTTTTTCTAATTTGGCAGAAAATAATACTGCATGTTTGTCTCTGCTTGCTTTTTGGAGGTACAAATGAACACATGAAACTAAAGGGCACTAGAAAGATAAGTTTCCACGACATCCACAATAACTCTTTTATATTGCTGACTGGCTATTCTATATGTAGCATTCAGAGGCAAATATGAAAAAAAATGATGTAAAGCCAAAATTATTTCCCTGATAACACTTGTTTTAAACACCTAGCCACTAAATAGCTAAAAGTCTCCAAAGTGAATGCATAAACCATATAAAAGCCACAAGCCTACTTACATAAATTCTTAAGATTAAAGTAATAACTTCTAGAAAAAGGTGGGAGAAAACACACTTCAATAAATCTATTTGTAATGGTATTTGGGCTCTACCAACTGCTTTCATTGGTCTCCAGTGGCTTACATATAAAACAATACATTTGATGTATGATTTCAATTCCTTATGGAAAACTGCTCTATCTACAAGCAGCCTGTCAAAGAGAATGCCCCCAAAACTCTTTCTGTGTCCCAATATGAGGCAGGACTTTAAGATACAACTTAAGGTCACAATTTGTTCTTGCTCGGTCAGGTTTAAGACTATAATTGAGGGATGCCTGACCTGGGGGAGGCATGAGAAGGAGGGGTAGGTTTATTTATTGTGAAATAGAAATAGGCAAGGTATCAGCGCTCCAAGTTAAACGACATCATTTTGCAGGGACAGCGGCTCTCCAGAATGAGTAAGTTGCAAAGGGTGGCTCTCTGGAAGATGACTGGAACCTGTCCCCAACCCTCCAACTCAGGGCACACGGCAGCTGTCAGCTCCAGAAAGCCACCCTTGGACCCAGGAATCTATTTTCCTGTTACTGACGGGCACACTGGGGAGAGGGGAGAAAAGTTGCTGCAGAATGAAAACAAATGCCACTCTAATTGGTCTGTAAATTGCAGCCCTTCATCATTAGAACACTATTCTGCATTTCAGCCATCATTTTTTAATCCCAAATTAAAGTTGTCCAGGTTTAAGTAGGGAATTATAAAGTGAAAAATGTCTACAGTTGCAGGAGGGCAATACACAATTCCTCTGAGCTATTCTTGAAATTACAATCTTCCCAAAACATTCTCCTAATTTAGTTCTTACCATTCCCCAACTCTTCCTCCTGCTCCTGACTTTAGAATCACCATCCCCAGGTTTACTGGCCAATCTTTCTCTCTGATCAAGCTTCCTAAAGGGATACTCAGCTTCACTGAGAGCCCAACATCTCTTTCCCACCTTGCCCAAGTCAAATTTTGGTTCTTACTATAGGGACTGAACTTTTTTTTTTTTTTTCAAAACAGTTTTAAAATGAATACATATTGTTGTTTTTGTTGTTGTTATGGGCTCCTATCATTGCTGAGCCGTCATTGTGTCATTTGTCCAGGGCCTAAACTCCATTCCAAAGGGTCCAGCTACAGCACATTTCAATACTTCTATTGATTCCCAAGAGAATCTTCCTTGTTTTTAATACTCTTAAGGAAAGTAGGTACCAACACGAGAGGAAAATTTGGCCATGCAAATAGCATTCCACCAGCAATTCCACCTACCTTAAATTTCTCCCCTAAGCCCTTGCTTTCTATTCCATCCTGCATGGACACTAGGAAAGACTGTTTGCCCTCATCTTGATTAATAAGTGGGCACTATTGTTAAGCAAGTCCTCATCAATTCAGGTCAATTTTTCTGTATTATTTACAGTCAAGGAATTGAGACATGGTTTAACATAAAGATATCTTCCTTCACTGAGCTGCTTATAGGTAGAGATAGGAACCATAGGAATGGTTGAAAGGAAACTGGCATCCAAGTGCATTACAGTAACTCTAAAGGGTTTAACTTACGGAGCAATCAACATAGGATGAAAATGTCCGAGAAAGCTTTTCAGGAGGCTTGAGATTTGAACAGGAACTTAAAGGATCAGTAGTTATTAACCCAGCAGAACGGCAGAGGATGAATGGACCTTCCACAGAGGGGCAATGGCATGAACAAAGGCACGGAGATGGAATGGTTCCTATAAGTTGGTCTCAGAAAGCAAAGACAAACACAGAAAGAAATGTGCTCATTCAGGATAACAGGCAGGCATTGCTGAATACAGCTTTTTGGTTTGCTTCCTGGTTCTTCTCCAAATTTCATAAATTTCCTTTGAGTGACAAGTCATCCTACTGTCTTTGGGTAGGGGCCTGACATATAGGGCCCTTGATAATATTGACACGGGACTGCTGTCTTGGGATCTTAAGACACTTGGTACTTCTTAGTCTGGTATACTATATGATCAGCCAAATGGTTTCAAAAATTAAAAAAAAAAATGACTATAGTTGACAAAAACGTTCCAAAATTTAGGGATGAAACCATTTATATAAAATGGAATATATAATGAACATTTTCATCTATAAAGTTTCTGTATTTCTCATATAAGTTATAGCCAATTTGTGATGTCTTATTAGTCTTAATAAAACTATGTTATTTTACAAAACTATGTGAATAGTTTGCTGTTTGTAAAAATAGACAAGTTCTAGAAAACACAAAAACTCCCTCCTCACTAACTCAACACTCAATCATGTGCATATACTAAATGTTAGTCTACTCAGTGTGCTGAATATCCCTCCTATAACAGCATATGAACCAGATAATTCAAACAACGTTGTTCAGTTCAGTTGCTCAGTCATGTCCAACCTTTGTGACCCCATGAATCGTAGCATGCCAGGCCTCCCTGTCCATCACCAACACCCAGAGTCCAGCCAAACCCATGTCCATTGAGTTGGTGATGCCATCCAACCATCTCACCCTCTGTCGTCCCCTTCTCTTCCTGCTCTCAATCTTTCCCAGCATCAGGGTCTTTTCAAATAAGTCAGCTCTTTGCATCAGGTGGCCAAAGTATTGGAATTTCAGCTTCAACATCAGTCCTTCCAATGAACACCAGGACTGATCTCCTTTAGGATGGACTGGTTTGATCTCCTTGCAGTCCAAGGAACTCTCAAGAGTCTTCTCCAACACCAGTTCAACAACATCAATTCTCTGGTGCTCAGCTTTCTTTATAGTCCAACTCTCACATCCATACATGACTACTGGAAAAACCATAGCCTTGACTAGACAGATCTTTCTTGACAAAACAACGTTGAGCCAGTTTTAACAAATTTTCAATATAAGATTTTCTTTTCCAAGTGGAAATGTATTCAAGAAAATAAACTTCCAGCACAAGACCTGACATCCTCAAAAACAGAAATACCAAGGGGATTCTTCTCCTCAAGGAAGCATTTATAAAGAGATTCCTTAAAAATGACCAAACTCAGATTAATAGGATACATTTTTTTAAATGAAACTATTTTTTATAAGTTTCTGATGCCTTTGAGTTAATTCATTGACTTTATAAACTGGAAATTAGTCTTTTCCTGGTAAAAAGTAAATGTCATATTTAAAAATGACTTTTTCTCCAAAGAAGTTTAAAGTCTCAACCACTCAGTAACTTAATGAGTACTTATCGAATAGTTACTATGTGGTCGTAGATAAGACATGACACAGTTTCCTCCTCAAGATAGAAATCTAAGCCTTAAACTCATGAGATGAAGCACATAGAACAGAATTGCTTCAATTATAGTTCCTGGCTAATACTTTTATGGGGTGAATTGTATCCCCTAAAAAAGATGTTGGAGTCCTAACCCTTAGTGCCTCTATATGGTACCTCATTTGGAAATTGGGTCTTTGCAGATGATCAGGTTAGGATGAGGTCATTAGAGTAAGCCCTAATTTAACATCTATTATTATTTTTTTAATGGGAAATTTGGATATATAAATAAACACTCATAAAGGGAAGGCAATGTGAAGACACAAGGAAGAGGCCATCTACCTGCGAGGGAATGCCAGAGGCTACTAGAAGCTAGGAGGAAGGGGTTTCCTTCACAGCTCTCCCCCAAAACCAACCCTACCAACACCTTCATTTTGGACTTTTAGCCTCTAGAAGCGTAAGATGATAATTTCTATTGTTTAGGTCACTCAGTTTGTAGTACTTTGTTACAGCAGCCCCAGCAGACTAATACATATACCTTTCAAAAAACATTCAAGATTATACCAAATAGAGGATTCCCCACACCAAAGTAGAAGGCTTAAAGAGTTACCAAAAACACAAGGAAGCATAAAACTCAATTATAGGGGATGAGGATACCATTTAAATCTAATATTTTTTATTAAAATTTTTTAATATAAATTTATTTATTTTTAATTGGAGGTTAATTACTTTACAATATTGTTTAATCCAGCTCAAAGGGATTCAGGCAGGTCTCCTTTCAGAGCTCTCACTTTACAGTTCATGTATGTATATCAGATTGAGTGTGCTTGTCCTTGATTCTTGGATTTTAAAACTACTCTGGTTTACAATTTTGAGAGAGTTAATTGTAGGTTGATAAGGAGTCTGGGGCCCTCAAGGAGGAAAAAGGGGTCCCGGGCTCTCAAGGAAAAGAAAGGGACAAACTTTTTTTTTTTACGTTCCTTGATCTTAATCACGTTTTTTTCTTTAAGCCTAGAGCTAATGATTACACAACAAAACTCATCTTGCCCAAGAGTATGCTTTTCCTTAAGCTCTATACTAATTATTACATAACAATAATGTATCTTGCTCAAGGATATATTTCTCCTTCTTAACAAGAAAATTCTGACTAATCTTGTTATCCTAAGACTTATGTTGTGGGAGTGGGTCTGGTTAGTGGGTCTTTCTATTATTTGTTCTAATCTGATTATCTTAAAATGTATCTTGTGGGAGTGGGTCTGGTAAGCTCTTTCTACTGTTAGGAACCAACTGAAAAAGTATATAGTTCAGTTCAGTCGCTCAGTCATGTCCGATTCTTTGCGACCCCATGAATTGCAGCACGCCAGGCCTCCCTGTCCATCACCATTTCCCGGAGTTCACTCAGACTCTCGTCCATCGAGTCCATGATGCCATCCAGCCATCTCATCCTCTGTCGTCCCCTTCTCCTCCTGCCCCCAATCCCTCCCAGCATCAGACTCTTTTCCAATGAGTCAACTCTTTGCATGAGGTGGCCAAAGTACTGGAGTTTCAGCTTTAGCATTATTCCTTCCAAAGAAATCCCAGGGTTGATCTCCTTCAGAATGGACTGGTGGGATCTCCTTGCAGCCCAAGGGACTCTCAAGAGTCTTCTCCAACACCACAGTTCAAACGCATCAATTCTTTGGCGCTCAGCCTTCTTCACAGTCCAACTCTCACATCCGTACATGACCACAGGAAAAACCATAGCCTTGACTAGACAGACCTTAGTTGGCAAAGTAATGTCTCTGCTTTTGAACATACCACCTAGAAAAAGTATATAAGGCCTTGATAAAACTAGCAAGTGGGGCACTCTTTGTCCCCCTTCTGATGTCTATGTCAGAAGATTTCTGTCCTTTTTCACTGTAATAAAACTTCTGTTGCACAAAAGCACTGAGTGGTCAAGTCTGGCCCCTGGTCCCAAAGCTAAATCTTCTTCAGAGATCGTGAATCAAACATTGTTCACTGTAACCTATCAATTTCAAAGTTAGAAAAAATGTATGAAGACTCCCCCATGCCCTCACAAGCCAAAGGCCTCAGTGTGGGTGATCCATCATCACTGAAGTATTTGTGGGCATCATGGGACCTTGAGTGGACACTTTTGTCCAATAGTCCAAAAGAGTCCTTCTGTATGGGTTATTTACAGCCAACAAAGGTTTCATGAAGATATCTGATGTCATGGTGATCATCTGTCTATCACTGTCATCTCAAGTATCAACTCTTGAGCATAGCTAGAGATAATTCTTCATCAAATGATAGCAACACAAATCTATAGAAGGGTTCAAAACACTTCTTTATAACTTTTAAAGGCCATTGAATTATTCTCCTGGATATGGTGCTTTTGATTTTATGCTTTTTTCTTTCCTGTTTCATAATTCTCTTATGTTTCATCATCTCCTTTCTGACATGATCCTGCCTCAAAGTTCTGTGCCTTGCTTTTAAAATTCATTCAACATGTTCATTTTTTATATTAATTTATCACTTAATTTATAAGAAGTGTATCAAATTTCATTGAAGGAAAATCCTATTATATTATAAAGTTGAAGTTTTCTACCTTAATCTCTCTCTACCCTGTGACTAATTACCAAAGAAGCTGTTGAGTCTATCACTCAAATTATATAACTAGGTCACTTGACTTTCTATTTGTCAGTACCTTCTCCTTCAAAGAAAAAAAAAATCAATAAGTGGGATGTCTTTAATAGAGAGTGAATTAATAGAGAGCAATCCATAATAGAATTGCTGTTTTTCAGCAGTTGTTACCTAGAAAATGATTGTGAGGCCATCACCTGGGTTTGTGGCTGTTATGCTGTCACCAGGAAAGGGACAAGATTGGCACAGTTAGAAAGGCCGCTGTGAGGTCATCTATCCTGCTGACATCTTCCTGTGGTTTGAGACCCAAGAGCAAGGCTACAAGTGAATCAGGAATACGGCACCAGCATCATCATCAAGCTACTGTCTCAGTCTGGGCAAAGCATTTATGCCCCATTCCAGCCTTGGGAATAAGATTTTTTTTCAAAAAGCATGCATTACACTGTCCAGTGCCATCATCAGCCGATGTGCCAATTTCCCTAAAACCAGCTGATACTGAGGCAGCTTCCCTCAATACTCTCCCAGAAGCTGGATCTACCAGGCCGTGATTCATCTCTGTCAGCAGTAGTTATAGGCACCGCCTTCTGAGGGGCTGATTAAAGCAAAGGGTCAGCTGCAGCCATGACGACCACACTCCACAACCCCCCTGAGATGGAGCTGTAATTAAAACAGCACACAGCTTCCTGATTCCTAGCTCCTTCTGGAAGGGAAAGAGTTTTGGCAACACTGGAACCCGTGTCAAGGGCAGAGCTGGCCTGGCCAGACAGCCCGGAGTCAACAGCTCTGGTCCTCCATACCTCAGTCCTCGCTTGTGGGCACCCAACGGCTCTGCCTGGCTCATCTCCCTCACCTCCTCCTCTCAAGCACCCGCTTCCTATCCCCAACTTCAGCGTGGGGCTGAACTAGCTTTTGTTCTGGTAGAGATAAGATGTATAAATGATGAGTGGTTGACAAAGTGTACTCCAGTGCCGCAGGCAGCTCATCAATCATTTTCCACATGTCTACAGATAATTGATGCCAACCCTGCAGGCAAAGCTCCATCAGGTGAGAGGAGGGAAGAATTAAATCTGCTGTCAGGAGCCAAGCAGCTGATCTGTATTTAACATTCTTTTTAATTTAGCACTTGTTTGTTTTAAGCTGAGTTTGTAGGCTCCTCCTTGCCCCCACACTTGGGAGAGTGGCCTGGGGTTTGCTGACCCTGAGGCCGCCTGGGGTGCTGAGCCCATGGGTTTCCTGGGCAAGGCTCTGGGGAAGGAAGGCAGACAAGACCACCCAGGCTGCTCAGGAGGCACAGAGAAACTTTCTTTCTGCCTAAGTGAACTTAACATCAAAGGCTCGCCTGTCAGGTGATTATCTGTCAACAGGATCCGGTTGGCACGGCGCTACTTGCACACAAGGAAGAAACCACTTACTGCTTTCTTTACTTAAGAAAAAAGTTAATAAAAATAATCTGAGCCCATATCTCCTTTATGAAACGAGATTGAGTAACACTTCCAGCATAGCGTTAAAGAGCTTTGAGTTTCCGTACTTCCCTTGCTTCATCCAAACAATTCCAAAGTGAAGTCAACCTTAGAAGGTGCCTGTTGGCTGGTGAAATGTGAGAGTGCTGATGAAGGGTCAAGACTCTGTACGTTTCACTCTCCTGCTCAACTCCAACTCGGTGTTTTATCACCAACCTCCAATGTTCACGCTAATGTTCTCACCTACACACACGTTCACAAAACCTTGCCACTCTGCAGAAATCTTTGCTCTTGGCGACTAGGTGAAGACAAAATTGCCAAATGAGCCACAATCCCAAGTGTTCAAAAGAATGATAATATCCATAAGACAACTCCAAAGTGACCCCGAACATCACCTTGCAGTCTCTTATGAAAGTGATGTTCTGCTTGATAGAATGCCAGATAAATTAGATTTTAGTGGACTTCACTTTTTCCACGGAAGTAAGCTGGTATCTAAGAAGACTAAGTCCTAATAGCAACGTGCTAATCAAATTTGTCACGACACCTTCTCAGCTGAAACCAGGCACCTCTCAAGGCGGAGTGTCTATTCTGTCTTGCCTTCCTGTTTCCTGAGCTCAAAGATAACTCTCCCTGTTTTGGTGAGGTTCAGATGTGTAAATAACACCCTGTTATGTTCCAGAATCACAGATTGCCTCCAAAGCAGCTCCCTATTCCAATTCCTTCTTCTTACTGCAAATCAAACCTCGGCCCTTCTCAACAACCCTCATAAACAGAGAGCTTATGAAGTGAAATGTAGCCCTGTGAAGATGCTAAATGCTGCATTCAAATCTGTATCTGGAATTGGACAAGAGATACAACTAAATTCTAAATATTTTAAAATATAATAAAAATAAAAATGCTTAGATGTCTTTAAGTGCTTACACTGTTAATTTAAAAACTGGACCAGAGATACAACTAGATTCTACATATTCTGAAACGTATAACACTAACAATCATCAGCCACATACATTCATTCACTTAGTCTCTCAACAAATGTTTACTGTGTTACCATGTTATCTGCTAGGCACAGGACTGAACTTGAAAGTATAGCTGTTTATCCTATGGATCCTCTGTAGCTGACAAGTTCACAAAAATACTATGATATAAAGTGTCAAGTGCCCTGTCAAAAGACAATTCATAAGGAGTGTGTATGGCTAATAAACACATTTTTGAAATGTTCAGCCTCACTAGAAATTAGAGCAATGCAACATGAATTAAAATGAGAGGTTTTTTTTCTTTTCCTCTAAACCTATCAAAATAACAAATGAGGTGAAAAATGACACCTAGGATTACAGAGAGTATGGGGGAAGTGGGTGCTGGTAGACAATAGAGAATAAATAGATTTCTACTGCCTAATAATGGCAATCCATTCCAGTACTATTGCCTGGAAAACCCCATGGACAGAGGAGCCTGGTAGGCTACAGTCTATGGAGTCGCAAAGAGTCAGACACGACTGAGCGACTTCACTCACTCACTCCCTGCCTAATAAGTGATTTGGCATCAAAGGTCTTAAGTATTTCTAAGGATTTTTCCTCGAAAAATTGATTGAGATATGTACAAGATTTAAACATAAAAACATCCACTGAAACTATCCTGATACCCAACACCGCAAAAGACATGATATGTACATGATGGGAGATAAGGGGCTTCAGAACTCAGGGTAATTACATTTGGCTGAGGGGAATTAGGGCACGATTCATCGTGGGTAATGGCTCTACACCAAGTCCTGAAAAATGAATGGGATTGTGGCATGCTAGTCAAGAGTACACACTAGGAAAGTGGTGGGGAGGGGTGAAAGAAAATCACAAAGAGAGGAAAGCAGAGACAAAGAAGAGTGATCCAAGGGCAGAGGCCCAGAGATTGCGAGGAGGGTGGTGGTGGAAAATGAGAGTTTCTGGCCCCAGGAAGCTGCAGCAGGCTTTGCTGGGCCATGACCTGGCTTTGGGGGCAGGCGAAGGGGCAGCCCTGGCTGCCTTTCTGCATGACAGAAGACGTGATCAAAGCTCTGCCAGGGGACGTCCACTCCATTCGTGCTACGTGAGGCTGGGCTTGGAAGCGACACGAAGCAGTGAGACTAGGGTATTTGAATAGTCAAGCACCTTGTCTTGGGAGAAACAATACACCCCCTACTAACACACAAGGGAAAACCTAGTCTGGCTTAGTTTCAATGAATAGCAGCTTCCAACCAGGGGATTCAAAAACAAGCCTACTTATCAAAACCCAGGCTAACAAATGATCAGTTTCCATTTACAAGTTATCAGAATCTGCCATCAATCCTCAATTAAAATTTCAAGATACAATGGGATTCTGGGACATTTTAAATGTACAGAATTACCTGGAGTAACAGAGGTGAGTTTCTGTACTAAAACCCTACCCAAATGGGGTCAGTTACTAATAACTTGATGGGCTAGAAACATGTCATCATTTAGGAACAATTATGGCAAAACAGTTTTAAAAGCATTCTGGTGAGTCTCAGTGGGCATTGGGTGTGATTACTCAATTCCTGAACTCTGTGTTTTTATACCCAGTGATTTACAATACTTCTGAGAAACGTCCTAAAAAATATCTGAGTGGCATCAGTACCTGGTATTTAGAGACGCTGATAATCATAGCTCACATTTATCCAGTGTTCACTGTATACCAGGTACTGTACAAAGGACAAATACTAACTCATTTATTCTCCATAACCTTTTAAGACAGGTACTATTAGTATTCCATTTCATATATAAAGAAATGGAAATCAGAGAGGTTAAGCAATCTACCCATGGTAAGAAAGATGGTAAGTGATAGAACCAGGAATCGAGCCCAGGTAATCTGGTCAATATCTCTCACTATTAACTTCTATTTTAGACAAGCTCCCACCAGAACATTTCTTTGATCATTTGAATGGTTAGGTGTGCATGTGCATGTGCCTCTGCTCACGTGTACAAATACACGTGCGAATGCTAGAGGAGGTGAGAAACAGATGTGAAATGGTGAGGAGGAGGGCCACGTTGCACTGGCTGTGTTGGGAGGATGCTCATCCTCAGAGAAGGAAGATCAACAAACAAACCTAGTTTCACAATAGGACCTGAGTCTACGAGAGAATGGTGGTTCTGGAAAGTTCTTAGAACCCACCCTCATCCACCCAGCACAGTTGAGTGTACACCTCCTGGAGAGAGAGGTACATAGCTAACAACCATCTGCCCAAGCAGCCCTGCTGTAAGATCCTTCTAACATAAAGGTCTACTGTAGGAGGCTAACGTTCAATTTCCCAAGCATTTTGCAGTGGGAGTTAAAAACAGTATTCTGCTCACTGGAAATGGTAATTTGGGCAGTACACTGAAGAGAAGAAGAAGGAGGAGGTCTGGTGCTGGGCTTGAAAAGGCAAGAGTCCTGGCAGTCTGAGGGGTGAGGCTTCCAGGACGGAGGAACATCCGCGGGCAATTTGGGAGTTTAAGCAAAATAATGTGAGCTCATAACTGAGGGCACATCAGCCCAGAATAGCGTTCATTTGTGAACCAGTGACACTGGCATCCCTGCTGTGGATTAGGCAGGAGGCTAAGATTCCTAACACAGTGACCCTCTCTAGAGGATACGTGGAGATCTTAAAAAAAAAGGAGAGAGCGAGAACCACAAAGGGTGGGGAGATGTTGAGAATCACCCATATTTTAAAAATCATATTATTTATCATTCTCTTACTTAAAAAGAGAGGGTTTATTTTAATTAGGATATATGTCTCCAGTTGGACTCCAATGCGTATCCCTCATGGGTGCTCGAGCACAGTAGATGCTCCTTGGAACAGAGACAGATGGGCCTCCAGCTATTAACTTGAATTTCTAGAATACACCCTGCTCAGTGGTTACACATCTGTAACAGGCACCTCCCCAATAGGCTCTGGATGAGACAAAGAGGAATCATGTCCACAACATAAAAAGCCGAGCCTTGTGCACCAGGCATGCTACCGGCAGGACTGCTCAAAGACCACTCCTAAGTCTGTGTGCATCTTCACAGACAGAACTTCAGGGGTAGATTTCACTATACTCTCACATCAGGGAGCCTACGCATAAATTTCATATAAGGCTAAAGGAATGGCTTGACTTTGAGTTCATGTGGCCCTCACCTCTCACTGAGTTACCACTTCCCACACATTCTCTGAGTCAAAGGCAAAGTTTGCTTTTAATTTCTGCAACACGGAACTCTCTTTGTTGACAAGACAGCTGCCTGGGCTGACGTCAGGGGCTAAATCCCTGAGCCAGCTCACAGTCACACCTCCAGCCTCCTTGACCTGGGAAGCGCTGACCGGCCATCCACCTTCTGCTCCTCACTGGCCCATCCACACCGACAGCTCTTATGTTTTCCGTGTGCTGCGCTGGAGGCTGTGACAGGCCAGCAGCGTGTGCTTGCAGCAGGGACATAATGCACAGCAGACTTTGCAGCTGCCCTGAGATGATGAAAACCCTCATCTTCCTTCATACACAACCTCCAAAAGGGTGTGTCTGCTTTTCCTGTTACCAACTAGGCCCAGAGCTCCGTAGCAAAAGAAAGAAAAAAGGTAAAAAGCCGACAAATTGTTGAATTAATTCATGTTCTTTGCGAATCGTCTTTTTTCTCCTCCCAACACAATTACCAGACTTCAATTTTATAGACAAGTATTAGAGCAGGAACACTTTATGTGCTGTGACTCAAGCCAGTAATGGGTTAGCTAGTAAAAGAAAAGTTGTTTGAAATGCTACACTTTCACTTACACATTTCATTTCACTTTAAATCATGTTAATCAAACTAATTTACTGACTTATTGATGCAAACTTAGGCCTTTTCTTTTGCATATGGGTCTGTTCACTGGAGTTCAGCATGGACTATTTGTACATAGCACTCTCATTATATAGATTACAAAATGTCCTGCTTTCTTGAAAGGAGAAGCAGAACTTAAAAACTGTTGTGAGGCAATCTGAGTACAGACTCCTAGAATATTATATGTTCTCCCAAGCTTCTGCAGCTGTCTTGTTGATACTCAATTTATTGTATTTTTTAAATAAGTAAACCTCATCGAGTCTTTCTTAAACATTCTCCTTCGTTTTCACACACACACACAAATCCCCTTCACACTTATATTTTATTGGTTTTATAATATTCAACTAAACTGATTATAACATAAACACAACTAACACAAGTAGATTTGGGAACAGATTCAACTGACTCATGGTAAATATACAGGTTGCCTGGGGGGACTAGAAGTGCCTGGTTGAATGAGGAGAGCGCCCACTGGCTGTGCATATGCGTGGAGACAGTTCCACGGGAGAAGAGCAGGTGTTGGTATGTACACGGCTGGTGAAATGCAAATAGGTTAACTAGAGTGCTTCTGCTGTGCGTGTATGCATGTGTGTATGTCTATATGCATGTATATATATATATACACACTCATATGTATGTCTGTATACACACACATGTTTTTTGAAATGGTATTGAGTTTTAAAGAATATTTTTAGAGAATACTTTCTAAGATTGCTTAGCAATACCACTATGAAAATACAAATGACCTTATTTCTCCCCACCACAAGCTATACTGGTTAGGCAGGTACCCAGAATCCCAATGTCCTCACAAATGTCGGTGCTCAGAATCACTGCTCAGCATGCCTCCTCTTGGAGTTTCCTAGGTAAGCAAACAACTCGGTATCCAAGTGGTTGGCTTTATGGGAAAGTAGCCTGAAAAGTCAGAATCTGCTCCTCAGACTCACTTTCAGGGAAACATTCAGCCAGCTATCTCCTCTGTGGAGTCTCCTCAACTTGGCACAATCTGCTAGGGTGAATTTAGGTTGGGAATGGTATCAGAAAGGATGCTGAGAGACTTTTGCCCAAGCTCGTTCTTTTCTTGCTCCATACAAGGGCCTGTCCTAACTATAGCTCTCTTGTGTTTTTCTTTTTTTTACGTGCAACTCCACGTCTCTGCCCACAGCTAAATGGCTCAGCTGAAAACCTAAACTAAAAGCAATCTCTCCAACAGGCTGATCAGTGCTATATGGAGTCCCTTGCATGAGAGCAACAAAAAGAGCCAAATGTATTGCAAGATGGAAAGTCAACAGTGTGTGGGCAAGAGTGGAGAGAAACAAAGACGACGAGAAACAGAAGCCAGGATATCGAGATGCAGGAGTAAGGCAGCAAACAAGAGCTGGTGGAAGCAGGGAGTGGGTTGGATGGGATGAACTGGGAGGTGAGGATTGATGCATATAAACTTTCATGTGTAAAACAGATAGCTCGTAGGAACCTGATGTATAGCACAGGGAGCCCAACGTGGTACTCTGATGATCTAGACGGATGGAATGAGGAGCTGGAAGTGAGGACCAACAGGAAGAGGATATATGCATACATATAGTGCTACACTTCATCGTAGGGTGGAAACGAACATAGCATTGTAAAGCGATTACTAAAGGGGAGAGAGAGCTGGTGAGGGGAGGGGTGACAGACTCACCGCACAAGCAGACCCTTTGCTCTTTCACGTGTTCTTGCAAGATTCCTCTTGCTGTCTAAAAGAGCCCTACTAGCAGTCCCATAATCCCTGAAGCCACAGAGCACTGAACAAAGACACACTTTCAGGAAGAAAAAAGGAATCAAAGGTTGAATTATCTGCAACTGTGAGTAAAAACTAAAAAGCCCAAATTATTGCATGAGAAGGGCAATCAATCTAAAAAACAGAAGGGAGAGAAAAGGCAGACCCTCCTAGATGATCTGTGAGGGGAAAAGCCAGCTCCATCATGAATATCCTCAGTGCTCCTGAGGTCAAACAAGCCACAAAGATAGTTTCTCTTATGAGGCTGCATCTTAGGGCTCAGGCATGAATTTATGTCCCTTTTCCCAATCAACCTGTATGAGAGGTGTTTGAATCTCAAAGCCCAGTGGAAGTTCTTACTCTCCTCTATTGCACATCATTGCATTCTATAGCCTATAGCCGTCTGAGGAGGGGCACAAGAGGTGGATTCGCGAAGTGAGGGCTTTATTATCCTCCCCTCTTCCCTTAAACCATCAAGGAAGGAGCTGGGACATGCATCCAGGACTGTGCTGGTTTGCTCAGCAGTGGCAAAAGAAGAAATCACCCACAGGAGTAGAGTATACAAAACAGACTCGGTTCATGTCCCCTGAGGGAACAGAGACATCCTCATCAAAGAAGCACCTTGGGAGGGCCGGCTTGAAGCAGATCCTACAACTGGGTGAGCTCAGGATGCCGGACTTGGCCATCACAAACCCAGGCTATCACTCCCAGCCACCGTAGCCTTCCTGCTGGGAGGCCTCCATCTGCTGGAAATCTTTCCCCCTCTGATCCTCCATCTTCACTTTACTTTGGTTACCTACCTACCTACCTACCTACACAAATGATAGACAGTTTGACTCTGGGTACCTACTCAGTCACCAATACACATTTAATAATATTTGTTCAAAAATCTTTCATCATTTCAGGTGTAGATACAATGAGAAGAAATATACCCACAATCTATTTGGCACAGATAACTTCCTAATATACATTCTTTGGACACAGCAAACCATCCTCATAAACAATATTTTGCCAGTGTGCAGCTGAACAGGAGATAACTCCACTACAAAGTGTGCTCAGTAAAAACTAGGGCCTCTGAAGAATGAACATTCTTCAAACCCTCTCTACACACCTTATAGTTAAACACTAGAAGACATTCACCCCTCTTAGCTTTCTTCTACTCTCCCCTACCCTCCTGCAAGAAAACACATATTCACAGAAAGAAATTAAGTGGAAGCTGTTTGCTGCTATTTCTATTGCAGTAAACTGAAACGAGTAAAATCAGTTAAGCGTTTAGAGAGGAGGGAAATAAGAGAAATAAATATAATCTTATTCGCCTTCTTCAAAGGCCATAAGAAAAAAAAAAAGATAATTTGAATCAGAAAAATAATCTAGATTCTAACCCCTTTGAGTTCCAGCTTCTTAATATTCCTGCTTTAATAGCTACTTCCTAGACATATCTTTTTAGGTAAGTAGAAATATCACAAGTAATAATGATTATGTCACTAATTTTTCCACTGAAAATATGGCCCAAGATCCCTGTTTTTTATGAAAATGCCGGGGAATAGGCAGCTTCCAATTGCTATCCACAAGTAATTTTCCACTGATGTCTGGTGAGATTATTTAACGAGTGGGCTAGAGCACAGATGTTCACTTCTCAAAGGGTGGAACTGATGTCCCAACAATGAGTGCTCTCAGAGATGTGGGAAGCCATTGATTTCTGAAAAGAATTTAAACTGCTTGGTCTTGTTGATGCAAAGAACATCGTCCCAATCTCTGTTATCATGTGTCCAAACAGCCTGGATTTAGGATTTCTATAGGTGCCTAGGTCCTAAAGGTTTTGTCTGATACAACTGCTATTGAGTTTTTTGCCAGCAAGACCAGGATTCTTTTTCTTTTCTTTTTTTTTTATCAAGGGCAAATAGCTTACCAAGGGCATTTTGATAAGAACTTACCAAAATATAGCATTAGCTGTCTTTCCAGACACATTACTCCACTCTTTGTTCAACAACAGTGACATTTAAACAGCAGTATAGAGAGAGACTGAGAAAAGGTGCAGGCTTCCTGTGTGCTGGAGACATCAGTTCAGCCTTAATCACTTGGCAAAGACGGTTTCCAAAACAATGATGCGGAGTGTCAAAGTGAGGCTGGTGGTATTGTCACCTCAGCAAATGACGCCAGGTCATCTTGGGGAACAGATACATGGGAGAGAGAGCACCTCGGCCACCACACTATGAACACTCTAAATTTTGACCTTTAAGGGACTTGGGGGAATGTTGGTATTTGATACTGAGGCTAGAAGAGAAAATAGTAAAGAGGGACATAATTGGGTCTGGAGACAATGGAAGAGAGAGCATAAGAGAGGAAAGCAAGGAGGAAAGGAAAAGGCAAGCAAGAATTAAAAGAAGGTTAGAAAGATGGAGTAGGGTAGAAACCAGCTAACAGACTCAGGTCTTTGGCAGTTTGAATCATAATAATGTCGAAAATGCTCATCTCTCATTTACTCTACAATCCATCCATGTACCTGTCTCTGCATCCATCAAGCCATCTCTGCATCCATCCATCCAAATATCATCCATCCAACCATCCACCGAACCAGTTATTAACTAATTCTGCAAGTATTTGCTGAGGTACACAGAGCTTGAGGTACACAGAGTTTGAGGTACACAGGAAGATGGGAAGATGGCAGAGCATCCTTAAGAAACCTTCAGTCATGGAAATGACCTAACACTGAAGAAACTAGCCCCTCAAGCAAGACTAGTGACACCACCCTTCATCTCAGCCAGCATTCTGTATCTCATATAAGCCCCGGCTTCTTAGACACAACAGGTGCTGTCTCAGATCCATCTTTCACAGAAAGAATGCCTTCCAGCTTATGTCCAGATGAGCCAGGATGACTCCAGCCCATCTGACTTCTAGAACTCTTATATGTATAAAACACACTGAAAGAACATTAATAACAGTAACAATAAGCAACAACAACATCAACGGCTAACACCTAGAATCCACTCAAAAGACACTTTCCTAAGTATTATACATGTACTGAGTTATCAGCCGTCTTGACAACAATGAGGTTATGCCCCAAGTCACACAGCAAGCAGAAGTTAGAGTCGGTGTGGCTCCCAAGTCTGAGCTCTGTTCTTTGCTTCTACCAGAAGACAGTGTGGAGAATGAAGAGCCACTGATGCGTGCTAAACAGGGAAGGACTACATCCCAAACAGCAGGAATAGACCCCCCAGTGAACACTGACGAGAACATTCAAAACCTTCAGTTCTCTCCAAGATGCTTTAGGGGACATGAAAGAGGCGGATAGAGCCTTCATCCCTGCCTTGGAGAAATTCTGAGTTGAGGAGAAAAGACTCGTCTCTATGAACCATGAGGAATAATAAAATCTGTAAGAGCAGAAGCGGCTTTGTAGCATTGGGGAGGGGGTGCACTCAGCATAGTCAAGGGAGAAACCAGAGAGCCTGGCCTGGCAGAAAAGCCTGAGAACTCTGGTTCACAACCAGCTGTATCCCTCATCTGTAGGTAAGCAAGAGGCTGAGCAGCTTTAAGAGGAGGAAAATGCTATCTTTAATGGAAAGATTTTTCATTTGCTGAAACAAGTCCACAACAAAACCAATAACGGCAGCTAATATTTGCATATAGCACTTACTCTGTGCAGGCTACATTCTAAGCATTTTCATGTATGAATTCGTTTAATCTCTGAATTGGGGGCAAAAATCATCTCTGTTTTACAGATGAGGAGACCCAAAGAGATTAACTAACTTGACTAACATCATACAAGTATTAAGTGTTAGGGATAGGATTTCAGCCCCGACCACCTGGTTGTAGAGTTCTGACAAGCCCACAAGCAGGCAGAAAGAGCAAGACCCCTGAAGGTGACTGCTGAAGACCCCTGAAGATGAGTTTAAAAGGGCTGCTGAGCTTGGACACAGCCCAGGCAGGGAAGGCTGCCATAGCAGATGCTGAAGCATCCGATTCTGAGATGTAGGATGATTGGGTGTCTCTGAGACACCGCTGCTGGTCACACATACTCCAGAGATGAGGGGAAATGCATTTGCTGTTCCCTCTGCCTGGAACTCTCATCCTTCTGCCAAAATAACTGCATGCCTTCCTTCCGGCCATCAAATGGTACCTTCTCAGAAAGGTCATCTCTGATTACCCTTCATGAAACAGCATTACTTCCCTGAATCTTCACCAGTGTTACCATGCTTGACATCTATTTATCAGCTTAATACTATCTCTCTTGCCTCCCCACATTGGAAGGTAAACTCCTTGAGCAGGAACTCAGCCTCCGTTCACTGTGTATCTCCAAGTGCCTAGAACAGTACCCGGCACAGACTTGCTCTCAATAAATATTTGTGGATTGAAGAAATGCAAGAGTCTTGATAAAATATATGATGGGATTCAGAGGAGAAAAAGGGAAAGGAATCTTTACACACACACACACACACACACACACACAGAATCCTCATGGGACATGAGGGAATAAAGAAAGGGAAGAAGGTTTTGTTCACTTCATGACAGCCCATTCAGGGGTCGGGAGAGCTGAATTATGAGGCCAGGACACATAACCCAGAGAGAAACAAAGGCAGAGCTATGTACCCATCTGACTTGCATCAAACTGACTCCAGCCAACTGTGTGGGGATTGTTTCCTAGCTTCAAGCTTTTGGAAGCCTAACTTTCCCTCTTCCTTAAATATCTGACTTAGCTTTTCATAAAGGTGCCTCAAGCCCACATAGGGGCACTGGAAACACTGAACCACCACCTCTGCCAGCGAACTGCCTCATTAACTGGAGCACCTCATTAATCTTACCATTATCCAAGCTAATTAGAAGTCTCCCTCCTCTCCTTCCTCTCTTTCTACTATTCCCTGTTCTCACCCTACCCCTTTCTCTTTTTTACTGCCTCCTCTTTTTGGGTAAGAGACCAACTTGATAGCAGATGGGAGAGCAACACCATAATTCACTCACTTGAGTTGACAAATTGAGATTCTGTGTGTAAGAGGAGAGGGGGACATATATTTAAATCTCAATCCAACCAGTGTATAAAATAAAGAATAATCAGATAAGCAATAGATGAATTTTTATTTACCTATCAAGTTCCATAGTTAAGATTTCCCTTTTCACATGAAGGTACTGGTCCGATTCAAGTCTTTGGTATGCATGAGTACAAAATGATCCTAATCTATACCAACCTATTAGAAACAGCATGTACTGTTTGGATCTTTGCACTATAGCAGCTCATTTCCTCTGCAATCATCCCCCTTTTAATATTTTCTCTTGCACTGATAAGGTCCTGTCTTTCTTTTGTTTTACAGTTTATATCCTTACAAGCTCCCTCAGAGCATCCATGAAACACGGGAGGGTATCAAGATTAAAAAGCAACACAAACATGCAGACGTGTCACCCATGTACAAATGGAAAATAAAGAACATGTAACAGAAGTAAAGAGAGTCCAAGAGAAGACAAGAAAAGCTGCTATGCAACTGAGTCCACAGGGGCTAATATAATGAGAACAGATAGAAAAGACCAGGATTTCAGCATCTGAAAAGACAGAAGCGGAAAAGATGAAAAAGAGACTGATAAAGAAACCTGGACCAATGGGGGCCTTGTCCACCCAACACAAGCAAAGAGGCTGCCCTTAAGACCTAAGGTGTTTTATGCTGGCAAGAGTCAACAGAAAGCCTCTGTGTCCTAATAAGTAGTTCATGATTAAAATATAAATGGACTTAAAATAAACAGAGATGAATATACATATGCCAAAGCCATGATGGATTATCATAATAAACTAGGATATGCATTTGGGAGAAAGCCCAGAACCTTTGAAATGAACAGAATTATAAGGTTCCAGAGTGCTGATTTCCTGGAGGTCCTCTGGGAAAATGTGGTTTCATGGGAGAACAAAAATTTAGCCTCTTGATTTGAGAGTAGCTTTCCTCTGATAGAAACAGAATCATCAACATACTTCACCCAAAAGTAAGAACAATAGCTCCCTTCTGAGATCTGCAAACCTCCGTTAGGATCTGCATGGCCAATCCACAGACAGAAATGTGTGGGAGAAGGACCAGCAGAAAATCTAGTTTCTGCCTTTTTTTTCCTGGCTCTGCATGCCTTGGAAGCTTGACATGCTGCATGGACCAATAATAATAATAATAATAATAATAA
>SJYC01054343.1:0-17416 GCA_006408675.1 Madoqua kirkii
AAAAAAAAAAAAAAAAGGCCAGAGCTGGTCTTGGAAGAAGACATCCCTGGGGAAGTAATACTGTGAACTGAGAACAGGAGGAGGAAAATGACAAAGGTAACAAGAGCACTGATACTAAGTGAGGGAACGCCAGCTGTGCTTAGGCAGAAGGAAGAGCATCTGCAAAGGCCTGTGGTAGGACGGAGACTGGCATTTTAGAGAAACTAGAAAGGAGGTGAGCATGTATGAGTGGGTGGCATTGCCTGAAGGACTGGGAGTGTGTGTGAGGGATGCAGATGGTGTGGGATGGAACTGGAGAGTTGGTAATAGGGCTAGACTATGCAGGTTAGAAACTTTGCTCTTCATCCTAAACGCAAGGCTAAGCAGTGCAAGGTGTGAAGCAGGGGACGGACCTGATTTTGCAAACATCTGTTGAAGGGAGCAGAGAATTCTGCAAGGGGTTAAAAGCGGATAAAGGTAGGTAACTTTGGAGGCTACTACAGTAGTCCCAAATTTAAGAAATGCAAACCACAAACAAGATACGGTTTGAACTTGGATGATGACAGTGAAGAATGAGAGTAGATGGCTTTAAGAAGTAATAAGAAATAAACTAGCAGGACATTAGGACCAATGGGCCAACTCTCAAGTCTCCAACAAGAAGGCAGACACCTTAGGAGCTCACAGGAGCTCCTAAGTCCATGGGTATATACAGGTGATAAGTAAACTACAGATATGGATGAGACCACCAAGAAAGAGAGGTCAGACTGAGAAGAAGAGAGGTCCTTGGGCAGAGATATTTCAACATTTATTCACTAGGTAACTATATATGAACCTGTAAGAGATGGTGTAAGAATGGCCAAGGAGGTAGTCAAAAAACCACACGGATCAGAATATCCAAAGAAAGACTATGTTTCAAAAACAAAGTGTTAACAATAGATTTTACCACTGCTAAAA
Organism: Madoqua kirkii; assembly: GCA_006408675.1. NCBI lineage: Eukaryota > Metazoa > Chordata > Mammalia > Artiodactyla > Bovidae > Madoqua > Madoqua kirkii. The sequence goes on from SJYC01054343.1 coordinate 934, forward strand.
AGCCAAGCAAGATACACACTAAAAGTTCCCTTGAATTTAGTCACTTGGAGGTCACTGGGAATTAAACTAGTTGCAGAACTCAGTTCAGTCGCTCAGTCATGTCCAACTCTTTGCGACCCCATGGACTGCAGCACGCCAGGCCTCCCTGTCCATCATCAACTCCTGGAGTTTACCCAAACTCATGTCCATTGAGTCGGTGATGCCATCCAGCCATCTCATCCTCTGTCGTCCCCTTCTCCTCCTGCCTTCAATCTTTCCCAGCATCGGGGTCTTTTGAAATGAGTCAGTTCTTCACATCAGGGGGCCAAAGTACTGGAGTTTCAACTTCAACATCAGTCTTTCCAATGAATGTTCAAGACTGATCTCTTTTAGGATGGACTGGCTGGATCTCCTTGCAGTCCAAGGGACTCTGAAGTCTTCCCCAACACCACAGTTCCAAAGAATCAATTCTTCAGCACTCAGCTTTCATTATAGTCCAATTCTCACATCCATACATGACAACTAGAAAAACCATAGTCTTGACTAGATGGATCTTTGTTGGCAAAATAATGTCTCTGCTTTTTAATAAGCTGTCTACACTGGTCATAACTTTGCTTCCAAGGAGTAAGCCTCTTTTACTATCATGGCTGCAGTCAACATCTGCAGTGATTTTGGAGCCCAAGAAAATAAAGTCTGACACTGTTTCCACTATTTCCCCATCTATTTCCCATGAAGTGATGGGACCCGAGGCCATGATCTTAATTTTCTGAATGTTGAGCTTTAAGCCAACTTTTCCACTCTCTTCTTTCACTTTCAGCAATAGGCTCTTCAGTTCTTCCTCACTTTCTGCCATAAGGGTGGTATCATCTGCATATCTGAGGTTACTGATATTTCTCCCGGCAATCTTGATTCCAGCTTGTGCTTCTTTCAGTCTAGCGTTTCCCGTGATGTACTCTGCATATAAGTAAAATAAGCAGGGTGACGATGTACAGCCTTGATGTACTCCTTTCCTGATCTGGAACCAGTCTGTGGTTTCATGTCCAGTTCTAACTGTTGCTTCCTGACTGCACACAGATTTCTCAAGAGGGAGGTCAGGTGGTTTGATATTCCTGTCTCTTGAAGAATTTTCCACAGTTTGTTCTGATCCATACAGTCAAAGGCATTGGCATAGTCAATAGAGCAGAAATAAATGTTTTTCTGGAATTCTCTTGCTTTTTCGATGACCCCACAGATGTCAACAATTTGATCTCTGGTTCCTCTGCCTTTTCTAAATCCAGCTTGAACATCTGAAAGTTCACAGTTCACGTATTGCTGAAGCCTGGCTTGGAGAATTTTGAGCATTACTTTACTAGCAAGTGAGATGAGTGCAGTTGTGCAGTAGTTTGAGCATTCTTTGGCATTGCCTTTCTTTGGGATTGGAATGAAAACTCACCTTTTCCAGTCCCGTGGCCACTGCTGAGTTTTCCAAATTTGATGGCATATATACTGCAGCACATTCACAGCATCATCTTTTAGGATTTGAAAGAGCTCAACTGGAATTCCATCACCTCCACTAGCTTTGGTTGTAGTAATGCTTCCTAAGGCCTACTTGACTTTGCATTCCAGGATGTCTGGCTCTAGGTGAGTGATTATACCATCGTGGTTATCTGGGTCGTGAAGATCTTTTACGTACAGTTCTTCTGTGTATTCTTGCCACCTCTTCTTAATATCTTCTGCTTCTGTTAGGTCCATACCATTTCTGTCCTTTATTGAGCCCACTGTTGCATGAAATGTTCCCTTGGTATCTCTAATTTCCTTGAAGAGATCTCTAGTCGTTCCCATTCTATTTTTTTTTCTCTCTTTTCATTGACAGCTGAGGAAGGCTTTCTTATCTCTCCTTGCTATTTTTTGGAACTCTGCATTCAAATAGGTATATTTTTCCTTTTCTCCTTTGCTTTTTGCTTCTCTTCTTTTCACAGTTATTTGTAAGGCCTCCTCAGATGGCCACTTTGCTTTTTTGCATTTCTTTTTCTTGGGGGTGGTCTTGATCCCTGTCTCCTGTACAATGTCATGAACTTCCATCCATAGTTCATCAAGCATCCTGTCTATCAGATAGACAGATCTGGATTTGCAGAATAATGGATTCAAAACCTACACTGATATAGGACACAGTTAGTTACTGAATAAGTTGAATGTATAAAAATGGTGACTGTGGGAAGAATCTTGAAAAGTCCAACATTAAAGAGAGAAGATAAAGGCCCTGAAGATGGCCACAGGTAGAATAGTTGTTTGTTTAAAGAAGAGAACTAAGAGTTCTCAAAATCTGATGAGAAAGATTGGGTTGTAAGGGACAGCTTGACTACATAAGATAAAGAAGGAAAAAATGACTCTGCATCCACCAGAGGGGGAAGCAATTGATGGTGTCCTTCCTTAGATAGAAGGGAGACTTGATTAATTTTGTTGTGTGTTTCTGCAAGAGATTTCTCTAGAGGATGGAATGAACATTTCTTTTATCAACAGACTTAAAGTATCCAAGGATGAACGCCTTGCCACTGATACCATTAAAGTCGTGCAAAGTCTTACTCGGACTTCATGAAAAGTGTCAGCAGTTTGGAAGGAGAGGCAAGAGAGACAGTTAATGGCCAGACCCACTGGTAGATCGGAATGTGCCCTAAGGACTCATAGAACCAATATGAACTGGAGACCCTGACCTGTTGCTGAGGGAGGGCCACAGCCAAGGTGAGTTAGGACAGTGGGGTATCTGGACGAGCAGATGGCATTTAGATGTGTTTTTCATGTTTTCATATCTTTCCTGTCCTTTCAGGAACATGCTGCCCATCGACCAACAAGTACCTACAATGTGATCATCTGTACTTGACCTTGTAGGAAACAGAAAGTAAAAAGCATAACTGATATCTTGGCATAATTCATAGAGCAACTGAAATATTCAGACATAAATACTTGAAATAAGAACACTAACAGCAAGAGTGCTCTCCAAGATTTAGAGGGAAAGGAATGGTCTAAAAAAGCTTTCGGAGGAGGTAGAATGTAAACTATGTGGCAAGTTAAGTATGACTTGCATTGGTGCTAAGCAGAGGGCAGGGCATTGAGCTGTGTTTCCTTTACCACACCTAACACTTGTTCCCTAATGCGTGCATGCATGCATGAGTTAGAAGTCGCTTCAATCGTGTTCAACTCTGTGCAACCCCATGGACGGAGGCCAGGCTCCTCTGTCCATGGGATTTGCCAGAACAGAATTCTAGAGTGGGTTGCCATTTCCTTCTCCAGGGAACTTCCTGACCCAGGGATCAAATCCATGTCTCCTGCTTGGCAGGCAGATTCTTTATCATTGAGCCACCTGGGAAGTCCATGATTAACATCTGGGTAATTTTTTTCCCACTCTTTTCTCTCATTTTTTATGTGTAGGTATGCATGTGTACATGTATACACAAATATCACATGCACACCCAGATGTACCATGGATCTGTTTACCCAAGTATCTTGCTTTCCAGAGAGTTTTCTGGTTTTCTGATATGATGACTGATGGTTGTTTTATATTACAAACATGCAAAATGTAGAAGTGAAATCACCCGCAATCCCCCCTCCAGAGACCACATCCAGTCCAGGCATGGTGGCACCGCGGGTTGGGCCTAAGGTACCCCCAATAACTTGCTGATGTCAGATTTGTTGACCCATCACCTGGGTCAGAGACCCCTTACTGAAAAAAACTTGTCCAGACAGCAAGCAAGTGCTCCCCTACCCTGGCTCTGGTGACGAGACATTTAGAGGCTGGTATTTCCCCAAGCTTGAAATAAGCAGTGATAAAGCTGCCATATTTCCATTTGGTATACATTTCTTAGTTCTCCAATTTCTTTTAGACTCAACAGCAATTCTACCTTCTACTTTCGGTGACAAGACTGCTCTTGGGATAAAGACAGTGATTCTGGCTAGGTCTCTGCCTAGAAAAGACTCTTTTCCCCTGAGGGGACCAGGTCCTTGCAAGAACCAGAATTTAATACAAGTAGCTCAAACAAAGATGCTTGAAAGCACAGAGTGAGAGGAAGCGCCAGCATGTGGAGGGACCTAGAGACTAGGAAGAGGGGAGCGGCGACCACCCAGGGCTGAAGAGTGGAAGCAAACGGTGCTGACAGACACCAGGGAAAACTAGGGTCACGCAGGAAGGTCTCCACTCTCAGGGGAGACAGGGGTGATCAGGATAGACAGGATGTAAACAATCAAGAAGTGCTTTCACTGCATTCTGGAAACAGGTCCCAGCCCAACCTCCAAAGGCCCCGCTGCCTGATGGGATGAGTGGGGCCATGACCGGATAGCACAGGGCACAGGAACAGCATCTCTCAGCATCCAAGCCCTTGGCTTTCACACTATGGCCCCTGGGTCAGCAATCTCAGCACCATCTGGGCACTTATCAGGATGCAAATTCCTGGGCCCATTCCAGACCCAAATTAGAAACTGTGGGAGTGGGGCTCAGAATACCGTTTTAACAATCCCTGCAAGCTACAGTTGAGAACCCCACATCTAAGCTAGAAGGTGCCTTTGAAAAGGTCTAACAAGAAACACCTGGAAGGGTTGATCCAGCCCAGCCAAGGCAGCTGATTAACTACGTGGGGGCCCCTACCCCAACCCCCTGCACCCCCAGTTTAGAAATGCCTCAGAATCTGGGAAGCAATGAGCTCTGTGAACAAACACCGGAAATAGGCTCTCCAAAGTTCAGACTCCTCTAGGCAGAAATGCTGCTCTGGGACACCAGGGGGATATTTTAGAATGATGGAGACTCTGTTACCAGCAGCCTCTGCCTCTGAGGACTCTCTTCTCACTCTGGCAAAAGGATGGACATAAGCAGGACTCTGCTGTTGCTCACGCCACTGGGAGATGATGGATTTCTGTTAATGGCACCTTCTGTCGCTACTGAGAAGCTGCTCCAGCTTCCTCTTGTCCTGCAGAGAATCTGGCAGCCTCCAGAAGATGTAATAGAGACCCGAGGACATTTGGAAGATGCACGGCACAGGAAGGGTGTTTTCAATTTGATTTACCTTCCATCTCCTACGAGGAGCCAGTAGTTAGTACCACACTGCATCATAAGCCCAGCACGCACCAAGAATGGGCCTGGGGGAGACTAAATAACCCTTGTCAAGTTACAAGGGGTGATCACATTGTGGCTTGTGACGTGCTCCTCCAAAGATACAATAACCGAGAATTAGCTTAAAGACAGCAGGAGGGACTCAGGATGGAAGTGGGGAAATGACACAGGGATATTTTACGGCTAGAGACCAATAGGGGTTCTCATCCACTGCCTGAAGAACAAATAGTTTGTGAATTCACTCTCAGCACACTACTGATGGGTTGAGATGGAAAACAATTATGTGGGGACTAAGTAAGACCTTAAGCTTTTAAGTATAGTGTGTGAAAATATTCAGGAGCTTAGGTTTGTACCATAGAAGTGGATCGTGCACAAAACTGAAATACCTCTTAAATGTCAGGTTTGTTCCCATTCATTCACAGGCACTGATAACTAGTGAAAGCAGAAGCATTATTTGAAATGGAGGTCATGGCAATGTCAACAAGGCTTGTATTCGCTCTCTCAGTTTTTCATTCAATAAATGCTTATTGGGCACTGAATTAGTTTCCTAAGGCTGCTTTAAAAACTCACTACAAACCTGCTGGCTTAAAGCATCACAAATTTATTCCATAACAGTTCTGAAAGCCAGAAGCCAGAAATCAAGGTATCAACAGTCTCAATCACATTCCAATAGCTCTAGGAGAGAATCCTTGCCCGCCTCTCCCAGGTTCTCAGGGCACAGGTGTTCACCAACTTGGGGCCACATCATTCCAGCATCTGCCTCCTCCTTCCCAAGCTTCTTCCCTGTGTCTCTGTGTCTGTTTCCTCTTCTCTTATCTTGTAAGAACCTATTGCTAAATTTAAGGCCAAACCTACTTCAGGATAACTTCATCTTGGGACTCCTAAATTACCTCTGCAAAGATTCATTTTCCAAATAAGGTCACATTCACAGGTCCTAGCTGGACATGTCTTTGGGGAGGCCACTATTTAACCTATTAGGTACTTACTATGAACTTGGCACTATTCCAGGAGGTTAGGCTACATCTGTGGTAAGACATATATCTAAAAACTCCTCTGTTTGGAGAGCTCAAATTCTAGCAGGGGAGACAAATGACAAATACTAAGTATAATAAATTCATTCAATGTAGTTTCTTTGGAAGTGGTAAGTACTGTGGAAAAAGACAACGTATAACAGAGTCAAAAGAGTCATTGACTACTGGGGTGATTCTGATGGGGGTAGTTTGGCAGTATTAAATAGAGTGGTTCAGGTGAGTCTTGCTGAAAAGGAAAGACCAGGAAAGACTTGGAGAAAGTAAGGGAATTTCTACATATGAGTATCAGTGAGAAGAGTCTTTCAGGCAGAGGAAGTGACTAGAGCAAAGTCACGAAGGCAGGACTTCTACACTATAGAAGCAACAAGGGAACCAGTGTGGTTGGAGCAGACTGGGTGAGGAGAATGTAGGAGAGGGAAGGCAGGGAGGCAACGTAAGGGAGGGCCTTCCAGGGAAATGGGAAGTCAGTGCAGGCGTCACGTGGAGGAGAGACCCTTACTCTTTCTGGCATCTTTTCAACCATTCGCTCATCTACTCAAAACTTCAGCCTGTTTTGTTACACTAGCAGGGACATGGAAAAGCAAAATCAGCAGGCAGGATCACCTGGGCTTTTTAAGGAAGTTAGGAAGGAAGATTTTTATTTACAGCAGCAGGGCAAGAGAAAGACAGTCAACCCAGATGCCCAGGCCAGAGGGTCGCAACAGCAGAGAGTCAGTACTAAGAGGCAGGTGAGATATAGAGCTAAAGAAACATGGAGGGGATGGCACGACCTCAGCTGTCATCCTGGGTGGACGCAAGCTCTTCAGATGAGAACAGGACAGGAAATAGCTCTACTTCCCTCTCCTACAGTTTTCTGATCTGGGTGACACTGCTCACGGTGCAAACCCAATCAGAAGCCAGAAGGCAGTGGAGCCTAGGAGTCAGGGCAGAGCCCACCCTTCAGAACACAGAGCAAGATGAAAAAGGACAGAGATAGCCTGAGATGGCAAACAGAAGGTAGGTGATGCGGTCTAATGCCATCCCTGCACGTTCCGGGAAAGATAAGAGGGCTGTGGTCCCTGCCTACACAGTATTTGTGTTCTGGTGATGAACAGATGTGAAACACATTTTTTAAAAAGGCAGATAGATCTAGAAGAGATTTCACCCTTACCTGTAAGAAGTGGATAGTAGGAAGCTTTTAGCCTAAGGGACAATAACCAGTCTGTATCCTGTTGAGGCTGCTAAGGATATGATAGATAATCCATAGTCATTTTGGCTTGAAGGGTCAGAAGACAGATACAACTGTCCAGAACAACTTGAGAAAAAGGCCTGGACTTACCCTCACATTACTGCAATGTGCTGTAACAACCAAATGGGCTGAAAACATGTTCATCAGCCTCAGGAAGTATGTGAGAGTAAGACTAAATCCATGAGGCTGCCTTCATTTAAAACCTGAACATGCAATCCTACAGGCAGAAAGGCTTCAGAGATCCCACATGCCACATCTACAGCAAGAAAACAAAGGCTCGCAGGACCTCAGAAGAATGATAAAGGCCAGGGAGCCCAACACTTTGCAGGACGGGAATCCCTTACTTGAGTACCTTGAAGCACTGCTCATAATGTGGAAACTTACTACACTTGGAGAAGGAAATGGCAACCCACTCCAGTGTTCTTGCTTGGAGAATCCCAGGGATGGGGCAGCCTTGTGGGCTGCCATCTATGGGGTCACACAGAGTCGGACACGACTGATGTGACTTAGCAGCAGCAGCAGCAACTACACTTGGAGGGAGCTCTAATTGTCAGTAACAAATGCTTCATGCTGAACTGCATTATGCCATGTTACATCTTCCAGGCAGGAAGCTTGGGAAATTGCTAGAGGTCTGAAGGAGACAGGAACAATCATCCTAGGAGCACCTGGAAAGTATACTCGTGAGAAAAGTCAAGAAGAACTCCATTCCTTTTTTTGTTTCAATAAATGAAATCTCGGGGCCCTTGGGAAAGATGTAGACTCAAAAATGATATGATTAAAACTACAGTACATGGATCAAGAGGAGATAATGGATTTCTCCAAAAATTTAACACAGAATTACCATAATAACCCTGCAATTCCGCTTCTAAGTATACAGTCAAAACATGGAAATGGTATTCAAAAAAGTACACATACACATATGTTCACAGCAATAGCCAAGAGATGGAAATAGTTCAAACATCCATTAACAAATGAACAGATAAATTTTGGTATATATAATCAGCTCTCTGTATCTGCAGGATCTGCATATATGGATTCAACCAAGCACAGATAGAAAACACTCAGCCAGAAAATTTCTATAAAGTTCCAAAAAGCAAAACTTGAATTTGTCCCATACAGGCAACTATTTACATAGTATTGACTCAATGGACATGAGTTTGAGCAAGCTCAAACTGTTAGGGATGGACATGAAAGTCTGGTATGCTACAGTCCATGGGGTTGCAAAGAGTCAGACATGACTGAAGTGAACTGAGAGATAATTTAAAGAATGCAGGAAGATGTGCATAAGTTAAAAGAAAATACTACATCATTTTATTTAAGAGACTTGAGAATCCATGGATCTTAGAACCAATCTCCTAAAAATACAGGATAACTGTATATATAGTGAAATATTAGACAGCCATACAAAGGAATACAATGGATATATACAATAACCTAGATGAACTTCAAAAATATCATGCGAAGTGAAATAAATCAGTTAAGAAAAGCACATAGAACTCAATTTATAGGAAATATCCAGAAGAGAGAAATCTACAAAGTGAGAATTGCTGATTGTGGGAACTAGGGAGAAGAGGAAATAGGACAAAACTACTTAATGTATAAGGAACTTTGAAATGATTGAAATGTTTGGAACTAGACAGAAGTGGTAGTTACGCAATGTTGCAAATGTAGCAAAGGCCACTGAATTGTTCACTCTAAAATGGTTAATATTATCTTACATGAATTTTGGCTCAATAAATTATTTTTAGAGAGTCAGATAACAGGATGAGTACAGATGGCAGTCATCAAATTCTACCATATTAGAATTTTGGTAAAGCTAGGTTTATTACCAGGTAATAAATTTGAGAATCTAACTACACCATGTAAAAATACAAATTGGTTCAGAAAGGTATAGATAGGTGTTTCTTAAACAATCTGTAGTGGAGGAAAATTTTTATTGCTGCTGGTATTTTGAATTAAATTTCCAATCTATTATAGGTCAGTACTTTCATAAAATAAAAATGAAAGATTTTCAGCTACCACCTAGAATATAGAAAGCTGGAAAGAATATCACTCACACACCACCATGAAGAAAAATCTGGGCAATCTGCAAAATCACTGTTTTCATCCTATCAGGAACCTGTGGAAGATGAGGTCTCCATACATGTGGGTAAGAATAAGTTGGAATTTTCAGGGGATTGTGGAAATCCAAGTGTGGGCTAGCAGGACAGAATAAGCAGACTCCTGGGAGCTACAGATGCAGGGGAGTTTACACTCGCTCTTCTCCAAGGACATCAATATGTGCTCACAGAGAAAGACTTGGGGGCAGGATTGGAGTCTGGGGCAGCTGTCCTCAAGAGCACAGGCCTAGAGAAGGGGATTGATGCGGGGAAAACACTGAGTTCTTCACAATAACTTCTCACCTAAAGGAACAAAAGCTTTAAATCACTGGGGTTATGTAGCAAATCTGCCATGCGAGAGCACAGATAAAGACCCACTATATTTGGGGAGAGAATAAAAGGATTAAGACCCTACCCTGTGGGCTAGAAAGGAGACAATGCTGGGTCATCACTGAGCAAGGCCAACCTCTTATAGAGCAAAGACTATCATCAAGATAAAGAGAGATACTCCAGCGGCTTCCCTGGCAGTCCAGGGAAGGCGCTTACTACAGGAGGCGTGGGTTCATTCCCTGCTCTGGGAACCAAGATCCCGCATGCTGCATGATATGGCAAATAAATAAATAAAATAGTAAAAAAAAGAAAAGAAAAGAAAAGAAAACCACAGAGAGAGAGAGAGATTCGATAGTGATAAACAGGTCAATTTGCCAAGAAGTCATAACAACCCTATAACATGAAAGTTTCAACAGAGCTTCAAAATTCATGAAGCAAAGTGATAGAACTGGAAGGGAAAATGGACAAAGTCACAATTACAGATGGAGATTTCATCACTCTCCTCTCAGAAACTGATAAAATAAGCAGACAAAATCAATATGGACGTAGAAGACTTAAGCAGCCCCATGAACCAGCTTGGCCTAAATGATATCATGCAGCTCTATATGAAACAACAGCAAGAGTATACACTCTCCCCAAATGCACATGGAATATTTACTAAAATAACCACATTCTTACATATAAACAAACCTCAAAGAATTTAAAAGAATTTAAGGCATACAAACTGTGTTATATGACCATACGAAATTACAGACTAGTATTGAAATTCAGTAATAAATATAAATATTGCTAAATATATGGAAATTAAGGAACATGGTCTAGAGAACACATGAGTCAAAGAGGAATTCATAATGAAATATAGAAAATATTTTAATTGAATGAAAATTTAAAAATATAAAATTTTCGGACTTCAGTTAAAGTAATGATGAAAGGAATTTTTATTGGACTAAATGAGATGTGTATAAGAGACAGGAGTGGGGCCATGACCGGATAGCACAGGGCACAGGAACAGCATCTCTCAGCATCCAAGCCCTTGGCTTTCACACTATGGCCCCTGGGTCAGCAATCTCAGCACCATCTGGGCACTTATCAGGATGCAAATTCCTGGGCCCATTCCAGACCCAAATTAGAAACTGTGGGAGTGGGGCTCAGAATACCGTTTTAACAATCCCTGCAAGCTACAGTTGAGAACCCCACATCTAAGCTAGAAGGTGCCTTTGAAAAGGTCTAACAAGAAACACCTGGAAGGGTTGATCCAGCCCAGCCAAGGCAGCTGATTAACTACGTGGGGGCCCCTACCCCAACCCCCTGCACCCCCAGTTTAGAAATGCCTCAGAATCTGGGAAGCAATGAGCTCTGTGAACAAACACTGGAAATAGGCTCTCCAAAGTTCAGACTCCGTCTAGGCAGAAATGCTGCTCTGGGACACCAGGGGGATATTTTAGAATGATGGAGACTCTGTTACCAGCAGCCTCTGCCTCTGAGGACTCTCTTCTCACTCTGGCAAAAGGATGGACATAAGCAGGACTCTGCTGTTGCTCACGCCACTGGGAGATGATGGATTTCTGTTAATGGCACCTTCTGTCGCTACTGAGAAGCTGCTCCAGCTTCCTCTTGTCCTGCAGAGAATCTGGCAGCCTCCAGAAGATGTAATAGAGACCCGAGGACATTTGGAAGATGCACGGCACAGGAAGGGTGTTTTCAATTTGATTTACCTTCCATCTCCTACGAGGAGCCAGTAGTTAGTACCACACTGCATCATAAGCCCAGCACGCACCAAGAATGGGCCTGGGGGAGACTAAATAACCCTTGTCAAGTTACAAGGGGTGATCACATTGTGGCTTGTGACGTGCTCCTCCAAAGATACAATAACCGAGAATTAGCTTAAAGACAGCAGGAGGGACTCAGGATGGAAGTGGGGAAATGACACAGGGATATTTTACGGCTAGAGACCAATAGGGGTTCTCATCCACTGCCTGAAGAACAAATAGTTTGTGAATTCACTCTCAGCACACTACTGATGGGTTGAGATGGAAAACAATTATGTGGGGACTAAGTAAGACCTTAAGCTTTTAAGTATAGTGTGTGAAAATATTCAGGAGCTTAGGTTTGTACCATAGAAGTGGATCGTGCACAAAACTGAAATACCTCTTAAATGTCAGGTTTGTTCCCATTCATTCACAGGCACTGATAACTAGTGAAAGCAGAAGCATTATTTGAAATGGAGGTCATGGCAATGTCAACAAGGCTTGTATTCGCTCTCTCAGTTTTTCATTCAATAAATGCTTATTGGGCACTGAATTAGTTTCCTAAGGCTGCTTTAAAAACTCACTACAAACCTGCTGGCTTAAAGCATCACAAATTTATTCCATAACAGTTCTGAAAGCCAGAAGCCAGAAATCAAGGTATCAACAGTCTCAATCCACATTCCAATAGCTCTAGGAGAGAATCCTTGCCCGCCTCTCTATGAAAGTGAAAAGTGAAAGCAATGCAAGGCTGCTTTAACATTAAAAATCAATATAATTCCCTATATATACAGACTAAAGAATTTAAAACATATAGATACCTCAATAAATACAAAAATGTTTGACAACATACAACATCATTTATGATTTAAAAAAAACACTCAGCAAATTAGAGAGAGAGGGAAACTCTTCAACCTGATGAATCTACAAAAAAAAAAAAATCTATAGCTAACTTCATTCTTGGTCATGAGAGACTAAACGCTGTCCCATTAAGACTGATAACAAGACAAAGATACTTGTTTTCACTATAGTAATCCTCCATTATCTGCAAGGGGATATGTTCTAAGACCCCCAATGAAGATTGAAACAGCAGATACTACTGATTATTAATACACATCTATGGCATCACTGACTCGATGGACATGAGTCTGAGTGAACTCCAGGAGTTGGACAGGGAGGCCTGGCGTGCTGCGATTCATGGGGTCGCAAAGAGTTGGACACGACTGAGCAACTGAACTGGACTGATTTTAATTTATAACTTATATAGAGTAAGAGATTAATAATGATAACTATTAATAAATAGAATAATAACAATGCATGGCAATAAAAGTTATGTGAATATGCTCTCTTTCAAAATAGCTTATTGTACAAGTTTAATGCCTTTTTAGATAGCATCAAAATGGACACAGGAGTACGTCAAGTCTGCATATTGTCACCCTGCTTATTTAACTTATATGCAGAGTACATCATGAGAAACGCTGGGCTAGATGAAGCACAAGCTGGAATCAAGATTGCCGGAGGAGAAATATCAGTAACCTCAGATATGCAGAAGACACCATCTTTATGGCAGAAACTGAAGAAGAACTAAAGAGCCTCTTGATGAAAGTGAAAGAGGACAGTGAAAAAGTTGGCTTAAAACTCAGCATTCAGAAAACTAAGATCATAGCATCCAGTCCCATCACTTCATGGCAAATAGATGGGGAAATGGTGGAAACAGTGGCAAACTATTTTTATGGGCTCCAAAATCACTGCAGATGATGACTGCAGCCATGAAATTAAAAGATGCTTACTCCTTGGAAGTGCAGAAACTGAAGAAGAACTAAAGAGCCTCTTGATGAAAGTGAAAGAGGACAGTGAAAAAGTTGGCTTAAAACTCAGCATTCAGAAAACTAAGATCATAGCATCCAGTCCCATCACTTCATGGCAAATAGATGGGGAAATGGTGGAAACAGTGGCAAACTATTTTTATGGGCTCCAAAATCACTGCAGATGATGACTGCAGCCATGAAATTAAAAGATGCTTACTCCTTGGAAGAAAAGTTATGACCAATCTAGGCAGCATATTAAAAAGCAGAGATATTACTTTGTCAACAAAGGTCCATTTAATCAAAGCTATGGTTTTTCCAGTAGTCATGTATGGATGTGAGAGTTGGACTGTAAAGAAAGCTGAGCACAAAAGAATTGATACTTATGAACTGTGGTGTTGGAGAAGACTCTTGCGAGTCCCTTGGACTGCAAGGAGATCCAACCAGTCCATCCTAAAGGAGATCCAACCAGTCCATCCTAAAGGAGATCAGTCCTGAGCATTCACTGGAAAGACTGATGTTGAAGTTGAAACTCCAGTACTTTGTCCACCTGATGCAAAGAACTGGCTCATTTGAAAAGACCCTGATGCTGGGAAAGATTGAGGGCAGGAGGAAAAGGGGACGACAGAGCATGAGATAGTTGGATGGCATCATCGACTCAATGGACATGAGTTTGGGTAAACTCTGGGAGTTGGTGATGGACAGGGAGGTCTGGTATGCTGTAGTCCCTGGGGTCTCAAAGAGTTGAACTCAACTGAGTGACTGAACTGAACTGGGAGACAGTGGAGGACAAAGCAGCCAGGCATGCTACAGTCAATGGGGTCACAAAGAGTTGGACTTACCAACTGAAAAACGACAGACTCATAAATCAATGTGACAAAATCAAGAGCCTAGAGATACACTTACATATATATGATCAATTAATCTTGAGAAAAGTACAAAGGTAATTAAATGGATAAAGAATATCTTTCAGCAAATGAAGCTGAAACAATTGGATACCTATATGCAAAAAACAAATCCTGATCTGTAGTATGTACTATGAACAAATAGTAACCAAAAATGGACCATAGACTTAAATGTAAAACCTAAAATTATAAAACTTCTAGAAGAAAACACAGGAGAAGGTCTTTTTGATCTTCTGTTAAGCAAAGATTTCTAGATATGTTGCCAAAAGTAGGATCTATAAAAGAAAAATGTGATAAACTTAACTCCACTGAAATTGAAAAATTTTGCTCTTCAAAAAATACTGTCAATAAAATGAAAAGGTAAGCTAGAGACTGGAATAAAATATTAAAACATATTTGTGATAAACAACTGGTATCAGATTATGTGAAGAATTCTGAAGCTCAATAAATATAAATACAATAATCCAACTCACAATGAGGAAAGATTTGAATAGACAATTTACCAAAGATGATGTATGAATTTCAATAAGCATGTGACAACGTGGTCAAAATCATTAGCTGTTAAGGAAATGCAAACTAAGGCCACAATGAAATATCACTACATACATATTAGAATAGTAAAAATGAAAACAAAAACAACAAAATTCTGAAAATGTCAAGTCCTGACAAGTGTACAGAACAACGGTAACTTTCATACGTTGCTGACGACAATGCAAAAGAAGTACAGCCAACAACTTTGGAAATCAGTTGGACAATTTCTTACTGAGTTAAGTTACACAACCCACAAGAACCAGCCATCATATACCCAGGTATTTGCCCAAAAGAAATGAAATGTACACCAAGGCACAGGTTTAATGGTCACACACACAAAAAAACTGTATATAAATGTTATTAGCAACTTTATTCATAATCACCAAAATATGGAAGCAACCCACATGTCCTTCCACCTACAAATGGATGAACACATGGTAGTCTATCCATACAATGGGTTATGACTTAGCAATGAAAAGAGATGAACCATTATGTTCAATACCCAAATAAATCTCATGTACACTGCAATAAATAAAGAATCTAGACTTCAAACTATACTACATTCCATTTGTATGATTCCATTGATTTCTCAAAAGGGCAAAATTTCAGGATCAGAAATCCAACCAGTGCTGCCAGGAATTAGGGATAATGGGACTGGATGATTATGGAGAGGCAGGAGATAAGTTGTCAGAAGATGTAACTCATTTTTACCTTGACTGTGGTGGCAATTACTATCCTGTATATGCTTGTCCAGACTCATGGAATTCCACACTAAAAAGGGTAAATTTTACTGTATATAAATTGTTCCTCAATAAATCTGACTTTTATATCTACTAAGTGGAAAAACAGTGGAAACAGTGACAGACTTTATTTTCCTGGGCTCCAAAATCACTGCAGATGGTGACTGCAGCCATGAAATTAAAAGACACTTGCTTCTTGGAAGAAAAGCTATGACAAACATAGACAGCATATTAAAGAGTACAGAAATTACTTTGCCAACAAAGGTATGTATAGTCAAAGCTATGGTTTTTCCAGTAGTCATGTATGGATGTGACAGTTGGACCATACAGAAAATTGAGTGCAGAAGAATTGATGCTTTTGAACCATGGTGCTGGAGAAGCTTCTTGAGAGTCCCTTGGACTACAAGGAGATCAAACAAGTCAAACCTAAAGGAAATCAATCCTGAATATTCATGGGAAGGACAGATGGTGAAGCTGAAGTTTCGATATTTTGGCCACCTGATGTGAAGAGCTAACTTATGGAAAAGACTTTGGTGCTGGAAAGATTGAAGGCAAAGGAAGAAGGGGACAACAGAGGATGAGATGGCTGGGTGGCATCATCGACTCAATGGACACAAGTTTGAGCAAGCTCAAGACAGTGAAGGACAGGGAAGCCTGGCGTACTACAGTCTATGAGGTTGTAGAGTCGGACATGACTAAGAGACTGAACTGACTGAAGGAAAAAAAACAAAAATCACTGGAACAATAGTATGGGTTCTGTCTTCCCATTTATGTGAAAAACTGTGTGGGGAGGTGAGGAGTTACCATGTAGGTATAAAATTTTTACTGATTTTAATACAAGTTATTTCTGTTAAAATGAAAAATATGTACTATTTTTGCATTAAGATATCTTCAAAATGAATAACTAGATATGGAAATGTTACATTCCTTTAAAATTTTTTGAACATTCATTTATAATCTTGGTACTTAGGGATCTTTAACAATTTTCTAACTGGCATCAGTCCATGGACAAC
>SJYC01054344.1:0-13471 GCA_006408675.1 Madoqua kirkii
ACACAGTGTTCATAAATAACAAAAAAACTATAAATGAATGGTAAATATAATCCTATTTTTTGTGTCATAAATATTTTTCATATGTATTTACAGAAAATATTTTGACAGTTAAATACCAAAATATGACTACTATTTCTAGGGGGCTTATTATATTTAAATTATATTTCTTTCCTTGATACTTATTTTTTAATTTATTACAATTTTACAGTGAGGAAGAAAAAGGTCCCTACTTCCTAACAGAGCAGAACAAGGTATTTTGAACACTTCTACTTTGGAGGTCAACCTCATCAAAGACCTGTAGGTTCTTACACAATACGTCACAGGAGTTCCGGGAAGGCCAAATTCTGGGACCACTTCTGGAAAGCACTGCTTCTTTCAAACTCTTGTTTACTATATCACAACTATGTGTGAAGCATTATACCAGCTTCTACGGGAGACAAAAAAAGGTGAGACAGTCTGTGCCTTCAAAGATCTCCGAGCCTGAGCATTCTAGGGGTGATGTGGGGAGGGGTTTGAGCTTCCTGAAGGCTCTATGGGGGTAGGAATCTCAAGATGAGTCATCAACAGTGTTAAAATTAATGAAAGACTGGGGGAGAGATAGCTGTTCATGAACAGGGATCAGTGGAAGCCAAAGCATAGGGTGGAGGTGGAGGGAAGGGTATGAGATTTCACTCCCATGCTGACTGTGATGTAGGTGCCTGAGGGCAGCAGGGTTGGAAAAGTCAGTGGAGGCCATATCACATGGAGCAGAAAGAGCCTGGGTGAAGAGTTTGGGCTTACTGGTACTGGGAAGCCACTGAACACTCACACAGGGAGAACACACCCACCAGTGTGATGTGAGGATTCACTTTGGCTGCCTGTGTGAGTAGCGCTCTGTAGTGCAGTGGGCCAGGTCTGGGGAGAATCTGGAGGTGATGGATCAATTATTTGAGGGAAAGGTAATTAGAGTTTCAATCAGGGAAGAGGTGAAAAGAGGTGAACACGAGGGGAGGCCCTAGAAGGTATCAGCTGTTCAACCTGAGTATTATAAAGGCTGCAGAAGGAAGGAGAGGAAAAAGATGATTAAATTTTGAAGTGCGGGTGAGTCATCTGGGGAGAGATGGAGAATAATGTTCAGGGAACCTATAAATGATCAACGAAGTATGAAGAATGGCATCAGAGTTCTGTGAGTGACAGAAAATGGAGATGGCCTTCTGGGCACACCAAGAGAAGCTTCATCAAACAGAGGCTATATGAGGGGAGCCTTAAAAGGCACATCTCAAGTGTGAGACGTCAGTAGTTGGTATTTCAGGCCAGTGGCAAGACTTGAATGGATACAGGCAGTGGTGGATTTTGCTGGTTGGGAAGGTGGTCATCTGCCCAGTTTATGTAGAAACAAAAGGTTGTTTTCAACAACAGAGGAAACAAAGTAAGGCGGGGAGAGGGTGGGAGATGGGGGTTGCGCGGCAGAGGCAGGGAAGCAAGGGGGCTCTCAAAGGCTTGTGTGAATGAGGGAAGGGCAGACAGGGCCAAACAGAGAGGCTGAGGGATATTAGGAAGGAGGCAAGCTCACAGGTATGAAGGTGAGAGAGGAAAGCTTCAGGCAGTGGTGGGCAAATAAATAAACCATACACAGCTCTTGGGAACTTGAGTGACCCTTGGAGAGCTGGATCTCTACAAGTGCCAGGGGGAAAAGTCAGACAAGTTTTAGGACCCTGGGCATGTGAAAGGCAAAGGGGTCGGGATGAGGGCAAGAACAAAATAGAGGAGGAATAATGGTTCAGGGGTGGTAACAAAGTTAAGCAAAGCTTTTTTTCTTCCTTCCTTCCTTCCTTCCTTCCATGTTATTTGTTTTTGTTTTTTGTTTTTTTAAGAATCCATGAAATTTCATCTTTCAGGTAGGAAAAAGAGTTATTGGTGAGAGCAAAGAGATATAAGGGGGCTAGATCACTTTGACTTTTCACTTTCATGCATTGGAGAAGGAAATGGCAACCCACTCCAGTGTTCTTGCCTGGAGAATCCCAGGGACGGGGGAGCCTGGTGGGCTGCCCTTTATGGGGTCACGCAGAGTCAGACACGACTGAAATGACTTAGCAGCAGCAGCAGAATGATTACATCCAGGGGGAAGATGATTGCTAACTAGAGGTCTATTGGAAATGAAGGAGTGGATAGCTCATCTTTGACTAAACTAAAGGTTCTCAGACTTTCTCAGCTTATGGCGTCTCAGTAATGTTAGCATCTCAGTAATGTTTTTTATGGAGAACTCAGAGACCAAAAGAAATACGTAACAGTTGCATTTTATGGAGTGACTTATTAAGTACTTATGCCCTAACAACTTTATATCCATTTAACAAAAATAACATATGTAAATAGAAAAAAAAACATTTTTACATCATTTTTCAAGGCTCACACTTATTGACTAAAGGGATGTGTGTGCCTGCTTGTCTGGCCCTGCCCAACTTTCCAAAGCTTGAAATTACTACCATTAGCATTTCCCGTTCTATGTTGATTTCACACCGTACTCACTTTTTATCGCAGCAACGGCCACCACAATGCACCGTGGCAAAGGTATGATGCTATCAAAAGAAATGCAGCATGACCTAATGTTGCAGCTATGAACAGTCTCAGCGGGCAGTTTACACAGTGACTGACTGATGCCACATATCACTGTGCTGCCTTCCAACACTCCAAACACCCTCTGGCATCCCTCTGAGTGTACCGTAGCACAGTGGGAGCCTCGGCACACAGTGTGAGACTGGCAGGGCTGTGTGGGAATAGAGAGAACAAGGATGAGAATGAATGACTAAACGAATGAGTGGAGGATGGATACGAGGCTTCCTAAAGTGGAAAGAAGGGATGCTGAAGAGGCTCAGGAAAGCGGGCATCCAGGCTGTCACCAGGTGCTTCTCCAGTGTGGCCTTTATCCCCTTAGTTTCCTTTTGAAATGAGGATTTAAGAGGCAGAAAGGTGGGTTAGGCAGGTCCTTCACTGTATAGCCAATATAACTTGAATGCAATTACAGGATGACCAGTTCTTACCACTCCAGTTTACCTGCAGGGTGTGAAAGTCCTCAACTAATTTGCCACATGACTCATTAACCAGGGGAAATCATTTAAGTGAACACTGGTTACACATTGACCAAGGTCGCCATTTAACCTTCAGGGAAAAATGACCCTTGACCACCTGCATATGGCCAACTTGTGCCACAGGGCCCGGAAATGCCAGCAGTCCACTCCTGAAATATGTTTGAGACTTGCTTGGCTCTGGGCCAAGAGAGACTAAGGAAGCATCAGGAGCCAGTGAAAGGGGGTAGGCAGGGGCGAGATGGAAGGAGATGGGAGGGTTGATGCATGGCAAGGAAGGAGTGCCAGGAAGGCAGCTCATGGGGTGGGACAGGCAAGGTGAGCTCCCCTCAGTGCCAGGGAGTCAGCTGCCCAAGGACACCAGGCTGAAAAGAACCGAGAGACGTAAGTGCCCAAATGTCAGCCTCCCACTGGACTCAGACCTCACCTTCTTCAGAACACCCCATCTGCTTCCCATCCCTTCAAAATGGCACGAAGGGGAGCCAGACAAAATGCAGGGAAAAGGTCAAAGAGAAGGAATTAGTAGTCTTCCTAAAGAAAGATTAGTAGAGTCCAAGTTTTCCCAGAAAGGCAGCCACAGGTAGCTTATCACACATTCAAAGATTTCACACACACAAACACACAGGGCCCATTTCCTTCAGGAAACATAGTACACCCCACAGCAGGGACAGTTCTGGGTGGGTTTAACATCAAAGTGAAGGACAGCCACATTTACTAAGTACTTGCAATTTTATAACCATAGTATAGCTATTATTTCACAGTTGAGGAAAGTGAGCTCATAGAATTTACTAATTTGTTTAAAGTCACAGAGTAAGTAAATGGTGGCCCTGAATCCAAAGCTCTTCTTTTCTTTCCTCCCTCATTTGTACCAGCTATCCAACTACTTCCCATCACCAGATTAAAATTGACAAGCGACTCCTGAGGCCTTGAAATGTAGTTTTCTTAAAACACAAGAGGGCTAGTATTTCTTGGTATCTTTTATTACCTTAACAATGTATCTGAAATACCTACAGAGCTGCTAACTCTCTAACTCATTTGAAAATTTAAAATACAAAACAATTCTAGTCTATATATCCTCTGCTATTAAACAAATGTCAGCATTTTACTAAGTTTGCTTCAAATTATTTCCTCTCTCGGTAAAACACATTCACTATAGCTAAAACTATGCCTCACTGCATTGATCTCTCTCTTCTCAGAGGTACCCACTATCTTGGAGTTAGTATGTAACATCCCATATTTGTTTGAATAATTTTACTTCACTAGTCAGTTCAGTTGCTCAGTCATGTTCGACTCTTCACAACCCATGGACTGCAGCATGCCAGGCTTCCTTGTCCATCAACAACTCCTGGAGTTCACTCAAACTCATATCCATTTAGTCAGTGTTGCCATCCAACCATCTCATCCTCTGTCATCCCCTTCTCCTCCCACCTTCAATCTTTCCCAGCATCAGGGTCTTTTCCCAAGGGTCAGTTCTTTGCATCAGGTGGCAAAAGTGTTGGGGCTTCAGCTTTTGCATCAGTCCTTCCAATGAACATCCAGGACTGATCTCCTTTAGGATGGACTAGTTGGATCTTCTTGCAGTCCGAGGGACTCTTGAGAGTCTTCTCCAACACCACAGTTCAAAAGCATCAATTCTTCAGTGCTCAGCTTTCCTTATGGTCCAACTCTCACATCCATACATAACTAGTGGAAAAACCATAGCTTTGACTAGATGGACCTTTGTCAGCAGAGTAATGTCTCTGCTTTTTCACATAAATAATATATACTACTAAATGTACTTACATACATGGAATCATACTTGAAGTATATTTCGGCAACTTGTTTAACTGAATATTAGGTTTTGAGATTGAGAATTTATTTAACTGTTTCAAAGTATGCCACTATATCAATAAATTCCATCTTTTTTCTGTTCTCCTACTTAGGGGCAGTCAACCTGTATATTAGTAATCTAGAGTTACCACAACAAAGTACTACAAACTTGATGACTTCAACATCAGAAACTTATTTTCTCACGGTTCTGGAGGCTGGAAATCTGAAATCAAAGTGCTGGCAGGGCCATACTTTTTCCAAAGGCTCTAGGGGAGGCTCCCCCTGGCCCCGTCCAGTTTCTGGTGGCCTTGCATTCCTTGGCTCCTGGCTGCATCCCTCCAGGCCCTTCCTGCATCTTCACGTGATCTTCTCTATGTGTTTCCGTGTCCAAATCTCCCTCTCTTCCTTTCTCTTGCAAAGACACAGTAATTGGATTTAGGGCTTACTCCAGACTGGGACAATCTCATCTCCATTCTTATCACAACTACATCTGCAAAGACTTCCCTTCCAAATGAAGTCTTATTCTGAGGTTCCAAGTGGACATGTATATCTGGGAGGACATTATTCAACCCACGATCACCTGTTCTATTTTTCTGCTATTATCCGTATGCTGCAGTTCACAGTCTTACACGTCCGTAATATAGCTTCAAGGCACGGAACTAGGGCTTTTCTAGGATGGACACTCAGAGATAAACTTACCGGAGTACAGGCTTCATGTCTTTATGAGATGCCAAATGGAAAACCAGATACCAATGCACAATCCCACCAGTAATGAATATGTCCCCCTTTCTGCACACCCCTGCAAAACCTCACTCCCATTATGGAGCCAAAGCAATAGTAACACTAGCTAATGCCTATCATAGGTCTTCGCTGCATACCAGGAACATACCAGGAATGCACATTTCATCCTCACAACAGCCCTACGAAGGAGGCACTGTTATTATCACTACTATTTGGAGGCTCAGAGATTAGTTTAAGTGAATTGCCCATGGCATGGCAACCCACTCCAGTAGTCTCGCCTAGAGAATCCCCATGGACAGAGGAGCCTGGCAGGCTACCGTCCATGGGGTTGCAAAGAGTTGAACACGACTGAGCGACTAAGCACACACACAGCACCCCAGCTCGTAAGTGGCAGCATCAGGAATCAAGCACAGACCTTTCTCCCTCCCAAGGCTATGTTCTTCACCTCTCCTTCATCTTTTTTATGTTTTGCTTTGATTTTAATTGTGGCACAACACACACACCATGAGTTATCATTTTAGCCATTTTAAGTATACAGTTAAGTAATGTTAAGTACAGTACATTTACCTTGCTGTGTAACTACTTCCTCCTCCCCCAAGCTGCTGGCAACTACCATTCTTTCTGTTCCTACAAGTCTGATGACTCTGGGTACCTCACATAGAGTCATACAGTATTTGTCATTTGGTGACTGGTTTATTTCACTGGGTATAATGTCTTCAACGATCATCCGAGTTACAGCCTGCATCAGAATTTCCTTCTTTTCTAAGACTGAGTGAATTTCCATGGCATGTACATACCACATTTTATCTACTCGTTTATCCATCAGTGGATTACAGCACTGCTTCACACTTTTGGCTACCGTGAATAATACTGCTAAGAACACAGGTGTACATATATCTTTTTGAGACCTTACTTTTGATTCTTTCTGGTATATACTCAGAAGTGGAATTCCTGGATCATATACTTCTATTTTCGATTTTCCGAGGAACCATCGGGCTGCTTCCCACAGCATTTTGCTTTCCCACCCAGAGTGCCCAAAGACTCCAATTTTCCACATCCTCTTCACATCTCTTTTATACTGCTGTCCATAAGCAACCTCACCACAAAATGGCTGCTAAATTAATCATACATCCTTAAACCAAACCTCCCCAAAGCAAGACTGGCTTCATGTCAGCTGCCAGCCAGAAACTCATACCAACACTGAGCTATTCCTTTAGCAAATAAGCCCATCTTATAATGCAGGAAGGCATGCCAGGCAACCATGCATAGGCCCCCATTTCAGGCTTCCCTCATAGGCTTCCCTGAGCTCAGAGACTTTTGCTCAGTACTCAGGAAGTACCTAGATGAAGCCCATGCCACATTTCCTCACATATCTTGTGACCTCCCTCTTCCCCCAGAGTTCAATTTTGTTTCCACCACCTACATTGTCAGTGACTACAGTAAAAAGCTGTGTCAATGGCTTCTTTGTCTGAGGAAAGGAATTTATCATTTGTTGTTCTGAATCTGAAAACATCATAACCCACCCGTGGGCGGGGGCTCACATTACACTCTGTAATTTCAGTTAGTGAGTTAATGGGAAAGATGCATTAACATTCTGTTTGTGGTTTTAAACACATATTTACACAGTTTGACTTTTCATATCCCCAAACTTATAATTTATTCATCATTATGTTCCCTATTTTCTGCTCTTAAGCATTAACTGCCCTCATTTAGGTGATGAAAGATGAGGAGGCAAGCTGCGGTGGTTCCATGCATCTGGAAAGCTGATCATCTCAAGGCAGAGTGGAGCACACTTGCCCAGTGGTTGGGGACGGAAAAGACTCTGGCCAGAATCTCCGAGTTAATGGGTTCACACAGGGCTGATGCCTCCAAACACAACAGACAAGGATGACTGAGCAGGAGCCTTGAGTCAACTCTACCGTTTTATGTTTGGGGCCAGACAGAGCCACAACTCTGAGGATGCATACATGCCAAGAGCTCAGATTCCCACCCAGAGTGGATGCTGATGATCCCAGGCCACCAGTCAACTTCCTGCTTCATCTTCCTATTCGATTTACTACAAAATGTCTTCATTTTTGACCGGTGCATTGAAATTTTCCAACTCATTCTTAAATTACAAATGTTTCCCTGCATTTCCCCTGATGGTGGAATAAAGGCAGGAAGCGTTGCCCAGTGGAAAGGATGCAGGCTTTGGGGTCAGACGGAAATGGATTCTGATCCCAGTTCTGCCACTGCCCAGCTGTAAGAACGTGACTGAGTCATGGAAGTTCTGAGTCCCAGTGATTTCATCCCTAACAGGATCATGAGCAATGGCCTGTGACCGTGGTGCATGTTTTCCAGGTCAGGGCACAGCCCTCCACACATTACACTGTGTTCGGTTCCACTATAGTCCTATGTAAAGAAGGGAAAGCAAAGTGTCTTGCTCACCTCTAGTCTCGGCATCTTACTTGATGACTTCCAGAGACTAGACACTTAATAAAGGTTTGGTGCTTGTTGAGTTAACACAGGGACATAAGCATCATCATATCTAACTTATGAGGACAATTAGGAAGTCTTTTGCCCAGAAAGAAAGTCAAAGACTGAGAAAAGATCCCATTAGAATCAATAGAATCATAAAGAGGATAAATAAAAACACTAGTTCATTTATCTTAGAATATAGGAAGTAGTAGGAGAATCTTGAAGCTTGAGTGAATTTTAAGATGACAGAAGAATTATTTCATTGACCTTGTAAACTCATTGCCCCCTGAGTTGGTACAGGCTGGAAAGAACAATATACTCCAAAGAAGAATGATGTAAACTGTCTTCCAAAGTGTCTTCCAAAGACAGACCCATAAGGAATTAATTGGCTGCTAACAAAAGAAATACTTAGGAAATAAATTTGGTGCCCATCAGTCTTCCCTTTTGAGGACTTTCCCTCTGGCCTGCCTGGTTTCTCATTCAGAAATTGTTACTTCTTAATTCACATTCCATCCCCTAGGGCCTTCCTGCTTGCTGGAAACCAATTACATCCCCAGCCCTAAAGTCTCAAGATATAATAGCTCCAAAGAGAAGATGCATTTTAATAGAACCCTCCAAGAGAGAAGTGGATCAGGGGAACAAAGCTTTGCAGGGAAGAAGACAGTGCTTTGGGGAAGGAATGTCTCCTTTTGGCCATCCAGCCATACCCTATTCCAGAGAGACAGAGAGAAGGATGGAGCCATGGAAGGAGCAGGAACATAGTGTCCTCTCTCCGCTGTTGCCCTGTTGCCCAGCCTTTGCTAGACGACAGCAATGATGAATCAGTCTCTTCCCCACCAGGCTTCAATGCTACCACTGGACAGCTTACGTGGTTCAGGAGTTCCTGCTATACTCTCAAACAGTGCGTAAATCAAGCATTGGGTATCTTCTGGGCTTCCCTTTTGGCTCAGCTGGTAAAGAATCTGCCTGTAATGTGAGAGACCTGGGTTCGATCCTTGGGTTGGGAACATCCCCTGGAGAAGGGAAAGCCTACCCACTCCAGTGTTCTGGCCTGGAGAATTCCATGGACTATATAGTCAATGGGGTCGCAAAGAGTCGGACACAACTGACCGACTTCCACTTCACTTCATGCATCTTGGGCTTGTTGGGCCTTACTTCTTGCCTCTGAAGAGGGTTAGCAGACACTGATGCCCTCTACCCCTTCAGATACTGAATCCAGTCCCTCTGATATCGCCCTAAATTCTTTCTCTTCCAGGCTAAAAGTCTCCACCTTGTTCTACTGTTGTTTTGATGATCAGGCTTTGAGAGTCCTTATTCATCTTAAAATGATCCTATATGACTGACTTTTCATGATAGGTAAGAATTTGTACTTCCCTTAGGACAATCAATTAGGATGACGTGTGACATGGAAATGCTTATCCTAGGAAGTTACAAAAGTCAGGAGAACATAAAATCAGTATCAGGGCCTCCAGGAACCACAGAGATAATCCAGTCCTCATTCTACTTTGTAGAGGGTTTGAAGGTCACAGAGCAGTAAGTGGAAAATCCCAGCTCTGAGTCCCAGCTCTAAAACTCCTGCTGCTGCTGCTAAGTCACTTCAGTCGTGTCCGACCCTGTGTGACCCCACAGACAGCAGCCCACCAGGCTCCCCCATCCCTGGGATTCTCCAGGCAAGAACACTGGAGTGGGCTGCCATTTCCTTCTCCAGTGTATGAAAGTGAAAAGTGAAAGTGAAGTCGCTCAGTCGTGTCCGACTCTTCACAGCCCCATGGACTGCAGCCCACCAGGCTCCTCTATCCATGGGGTTTTCCAGGCAAGAGTACTGGAGTGGAGTGCCATTGCCTAAAACTTCTAAGGCACAGCAAACAGTGTGCTCCGCCCTGCTCCCTTGGATGAAGATAACAAGAAAGTACACACCAGTACTAGGGATCACATGAGCACCCTATGTAATTCCTCTACCTGACACTGGGGTGCACTGGCACACCACCCACCCCCCAGGCAGATCTGAATACCCGCCAAAGCTGGGGATGATTTACAAGGCCTGGGAGGTGATTTTCCAAGAAAACACTCCATATAATTGGCCTTTGGTATATCTTCTCAGTGGTGATTTATGTGTCCAGGACAAGCCAAAGAACATCCCTCCCCACCTCTGCAAAGCCTCTGGTCCCTAGCCCTCAGAGTTCAGCAAGTTTCTGGCCAGAGAATGTTCTTCCTCTCCGCCCACTCAGCCTTTTTTTTCCCCTACAGTTCGCAATCTCATTTGCTAAATATAATAAGATGCCCTGTACACAGCGGTCTATAGTTCCAAAGTGGGCCTGACTTCCTTTGGCTGGGAGCATCACTCATAAATCTCTGTGCTGGCAGCTGCCATCCATTTACATCCATGACCTCCCAGGACTAAAAGTTCAAGTTCCTCCACAGCAATGCCTTTTAAATTCAAGACCCTCCATGAGAGTAGAACCCTACCCCTCACCCTACACACAAGTATCTAGCCAAGTGGTAGGCACAGTGAAGGCACAGTGAACATTTATGGAATGCAATGCTTAAAAATATTTAGGGGGTAACTTGAAACTTGGGCACTTATTTATGAGTGTTGAGTGACAATGGCAAGTCAAAGCCAAATGACCCCAGTGCAAACCCAGACGATGAGTAAGACGAAGCACATCCTGCGTGGAGGAAGCCAGGGTGTTGAAGAAACAAGCAGTAAAAAGTTCCCCAGCCTTGCAAATAAGCTTTAGACTTTTACTACCTTATACCAGCCCCATGAGCATAACTACTGACTAATAGCCCCTGAAGATTTTCTGGAAGGTGAGGATCTCCCAGAGAGGGAAAGGTAGCAAGTGTGTGTTGGCAAGAGCAGAACAGTTTTACAAAGGTTTGAAAAGACATGCTGGTTAAATTTACCTCACTGAGCAGGCCCCACCAGCAATGAAGTGCTCTAAACTCAGGCAGGACTGGGCTTTCTTGAGAGAATGGAGCTGGGCTGGGGGGCTAGAAGAAAACCAGAATAAATGCTTACTGGCCCCCAGTAGGGATCTTCTGCTTAATACAGGTCAAGGGTGGTATCTGAGAAGACTAAACATTGGGGGGAAGTGGTGGGAAGAGTGGAGGAGGAGGAGGTAAGGGATGGACAAAACCAGTTACTGACTCCTGTGAGTGGGGACAGGGGCTGGGGGCAATGGCTTGTATTTCTTCAAACATTCCTCTGTCTGCAGACAGGCTGCTTCCTAATGCAGTCCTGGCAGGGACGGACAGAAAGCCAAGATCACCAAGGAACATGGCAGATGCTTGAGTTACATACAAGTGAACGCCAGCAGCAGGTCTTACCTGCAGACCAGACGGACTTCCCCTGCAGGACTGTCCTCCCTTGGCTCTCCCCGGAAAGCACATCAACACGGTGGATGACAGGACAGAGAGCTGGTCTCGGAGGACCCAGGGTGGGGGTGAAGCTAAGGGAAACGAAAATGCCACCTCCTCTTTGGGGTAAGAGTCTCGGGGCAGTAAAGAGGCCCCTGCCTCCTCCCTCACCTCGGCAAGGCCATCTTTCAGGCATGCATGCGTGGGGCGAGCAGACTTGTTCTTGGCTAGAGAAAGAGGCTTTCTCCTCCCAGTTGCTCCAGGGGACTGTAGAAAATACAGTGCAAGATTGCATTACCAATTTCTGTTGGCCTAACACAATGAAAACCCATATCTAATTTGCTGTCCACTATCCCCCAGGTCCCCTTCAGCATTTACTGCTTTCCAAATATCTTCCTCCCATTGAATATCTGTGTTTCAGATTATTTGTCCCCAGATGTATTAGGATGCATTTACTGCAGCTGAATCTCATCTAGTGATTTCCTGTCCATATGCCTGACAGCTCCAGGTCCCTTATGTCACGTCTCTGTCATTGGTGGGCCTTGTAATACCTCTCCCATTTAGGGCAATATACAGATTTAATTAGCATATACTTTATAACCTTTCCTAAGTTATTAACAAGGATGCAGAACACAATTGACACAATAATCCTGGTGGCACCCCGTGGCCTCTGAATCACATTACATGTCTCTCCCCAATGCCACAATGAAGTGGTCCATTCAGCACACCAAAAGAGCTTTACCAATTTCCTTTAATCATGAAACAGGCAAAAGGATCCTTGGTCCAGCATTACGAAAATTACATTGAACCAGGACTTAGGAGGAGCAGATTCCAGTTCCAGCTCAGCTAACAGCTATGAGCTATATGACCTTGAATAAGCCTCTTCTATGCTCATATACTTAGTAGTGAATATGTTTGCTCTTAGTCTTTATAAAACATTTAAGAAAGAATAATTCTGACAATAATGCTAACAATAGCTAATCTTTTACATATGTATTTTTAAAATTTTATTGAAGTACAGTTAATTTACAATATTGTGTTAGTTTCAGGTGTACAACAAAGTAATTCATATCTTTTTTCAGATTCCTTTCCATTATAGGTAATTTCAAGATACTGAATATAATTCTATTTGTGGTAAGTCACTTTAGCTGTATCTGAATTTTTGTTACCCTATGAACTGTAGCTTGTCAGGCTCCTCTGTCCACGGGATTTTCCAAGAAAGAACACTGGGTTGGGTTGCAATTTTATCATCCAGAGAATCTTCCCAACCCAGGGATTAAACCTACCTCTCCTGTGTCCCCTGCATCACAGGCATAGTCTTTACTGGCTGAGTCATAGGAGAATCTATAATTCCCTGTGCTATACAGTAAATCTTTGTTGTTTATTTGTTTTATATATAGTAGTTTTTATCTGCTTTTTTCATACTGTTCATGAGGTTCTCGAGGCAAGAACTGAAGTGGTTTGCCATTCCCCTCTCCAGTTGACCACGTTTTGTCAGAACTCTCCACCATGACCCGTCAGTCTTGGGTTGCCTTACATGGCATGGCTCATAGTTTCATTGTGTCAGACAAGGCTGTGGTCCATGTAATCAGATTGGTTAGTTTTCTGAGATTGTGGTTTTCAATCTGTCTGCCCTCTGATGAATAAGGATAAGAGGCTTATGGAAGCTTCTTGATGGAAGAGACTAACTAAGGGGGATACTGGGTCTTATTCTGATGGGCGGGGCCTTGCTCAGTAAATCTTTAATCAAATTTTCTGTTGAAGGGCGGGGCTGTGTTCCTTCTCAGTATTTGAGGCCAAACTATGGTGGAGAGAATGAAGACCTCCTTCAAAAGGTCCCATGCACACATGATATACTCAGTGCCCCCAGTCCTGCAGCAGGCCACTACCACCCCACACCTCAAGCAGAGCCTCCTGGACACTCATGGGCAAGTCTGGGTCAGTCTCAAGAAAGCAAGAGAGTTCCAGAAAAACATCTACTTCTGCTTTACTGACTATGCCAAAGCCTTTGATTGTGTGGATCACAACAAACCGTGGAAAATTCT
>SJYC01054345.1:0-56624 GCA_006408675.1 Madoqua kirkii
CAGGTCCCCTTCAGCATTTACTGCTTTCCAAATATCTTCCTCCCATTGAATATCTGTGTTTCAGATTATTTGTCCCCAGATGTATTAGGATGCATTTACTGCAGCTGAATCTCATCTAGTGATTTCCTGTCCATATGCCTGACAGCTCCAGGTCCCTTATGTCACGTCTCTGTCATTGGTGGGCCTTGTAATACCTCTCCCATTTAGGGCAATATACAGATTTAATTAGCATATACTTTATAACCTTTCCTAAGTTATTAACAAGGATGCAGAACACAATTGACACAATAATCCTGGTGGCACCCCGTGGCCTCTGAATCACATTACATGTCTCTCCCCAATGCCACAATGAAGTGGTCCATTCAGCACACCAAAAGAGCTTTACCAATTTCCTTTAATCATGAAACAGGCAAAAGGATCCTTGGTCCAGCATTACGAAAATTACATTGAACCAGGACTTAGGAGGAGCAGATTCCAGTTCCAGCTCAGCTAACAGCTATGAGCTATATGACCTTGAATAAGCCTCTTCTATGCTCATATACTTAGTAGTGAATATGTTTGCTCTTAGTCTTTATAAAACATTTAAGAAAGAATAATTCTGACAATAATGCTAACAATAGCTAATTCTTTTACATATGTATTTTTAAAATTTTATTGAAGTACAGTTAATTTACAATATTGTGTTAGTTTCAGGTGTACAACAAAGTAATTCATATCTTTTTTCAGATTCCTTTCCATTATAGGTAATTTCAAGATACTGAATATAATTCTATTTGTGGTAAGTCACTTTAGTTGTATCTGAATTTTTGTTACCCTATGAACTGTAGCTTGTCAGGCTCCTCTGTCCACGGGATTTTCCAAGAAAGAACACTGGGTTGGGTTGCAATTTTATCATCCAGAGAATCTTCCCAACCCAGGGATTAAACCTACCTCTCCTGTGTCCCCTGCATCACAGGCATAGTCTTTACTGGCTGAGTCATAGGAGAATCTATAATTCCCTGTGCTATACAGTAAATCTTTGTTGTTTATTTGTTTTATATATAGTAGTTTTTATCTGCTTTTTTCATACTGTTCATGAGGTTCTCGAGGCAAGAACTGAAGTGGTTTGCCATTCCCCTCTCCAGTTGACCACGTTTTGTCAGAACTCTCCACCATGACCCGTCAGTCTTGGGTTGCCTTACATGGCATGGCTCATAGTTTCATTGTGTCAGACAAGGCTGTGGTCCATGTAATCAGATTGGTTAGTTTTCTGAGATTGTGGTTTTCAATCTGTCTGCCCTCTGATGAATAAGGATAAGAGGCTTATGGAAGCTTCTTGATGGAAGAGACTAACTAAGGGGGATACTGGGTCTTATTCTGATGGGCGGGGCCTTGCTCAGTAAATCTTTAATCAAATTTTCTGTTGAAGGGCGGGGCTGTGTTCCTTCTCAGTATTTGAGGCCAAACTATGGTGGAGAGAATGAAGACCTCCTTCAAAAGGTCCCATGCACACATGATATACTCAGTGCCCCCAGTCCTGCAGCAGGCCACTACCACCCCACACCTCAAGCAGAGCCTCCTGGACACTCATGGGCAAGTCTGGGTCAGTCTCAAGAAAGCAAGAGAGTTCCAGAAAAACATCTACTTCTGCTTTACTGACTATGCCAAAGCCTTTGATTGTGTGGATCACAACAAACCGTGGAAAATTCTTCAAGAGATGGGAATATCAGACTACCTGACCTGCCTCCTGAGAAATCTGTATGTAGGTCAAGAAGCAACAGTTAGAACTGGACATGGAACAACAGACTGGTTCCAAACAGGAAAAGGAGTACATCCAGGCTATATACTGTCACCCTGCTTATTTTATTTACATGCAGAGTACATCATGAGAAACACTGGGCTGGAGGAAGCACAAGCTGGATGCAAGATTGCCAGGAAAGAAATATCAGTAACCTCAGATATGCAGAAGACACCACCCGTATGGCAGAAAGTGAAGAGGAACTAAAGAGCCTCTTGATGAAAGTGAAAGAAGAGAGTGAAAAAGTTGGTTTAAAGCTCAACATTCAGAAAACGAAGATCATGGCATCCAGTCCTATCACTTCATGGCAAATAGATGAGGAAACAGTGCAAACAGTGACAGACTTAATTTTGGAGGGCTCCTAAATCACCGCAGATGGTGATGCCATGAAATTAAAAGATGCTTACTCCTTGGAAGGAAAGTTATGACCAACCTAGACAGCATATTAAAAAACAGAGACATTACTCTGCTGACAAAGGTCCGCCTAGTCAAAGCTGTGGTTTTTCCAGTAGTCATGTATGGATGTGAGAGTTGGACTATAAAGAAAGCTGAGCACCAAAGAATTGATGCTTTTGAACTGTAGTGTTGGAGAAGACTCTTAAGAGTCCCTTGGATTGCAAGGAGATCAAACCAGTCCATCCTAAGGGAAATCAGCCCTGTATATTCACTGGAAGGATAAATGTTGAAGCTGAAACTCCAATACTTTGGCCACCTGATGTGAAGAACTAACTCATTTGAAAAGACCCTGATGCTGGGAAAGATTGAAGGTGGAAGGAGAAGGGAACAACAGAGGATGAGATGGCTGGATGGCAACACTGACTAAATGGATATGAGTTTGAGTGGACTCCAGGAGTTGGTGATAGACAAGGAGGCCTGGCGTGCTGTGGTCCATGGGGTCACAGAGCTGGACAGGACAGAGCGACTGCACGGAACTCATCTGTTCTTGCTGTGCTCTTAATTCACAGGCTCCCTCCCCATGGCTTTCCCCTTTGATAACCACAAGCCTAGTTTCTGTATCTCTGAGTCTGTTTCTATTTTACCAATAAGTTTGCTTGCATTATTTTTTAGATTTCACATATAAGTGATGTCATATAATATTTGTCTTTATCTGACTTAATTCACTTCATATGATATTCTCTAGGTCTATCTATGTTGCTGCAAATGCCAATATTTCATTATTTTTGTTTTTATGGATCAGTAATATTCTGTGTGTGTGTGTGTATTTCCATAGCTTGGCTAACAATAGCTAACTTTTATCAAGCCACTACTATGTGCCAAATACATTACATACAGCATTTCTAACCATTATTTCACTATACTCCTGTGAAGTTAAGTGTTGTAACCTGCCTTTTGCAGATGAGAAAACCAAACTGAGTTTACTAGGCTAGCTGAAAGTCATGATGATTAAAAGTTATGACTTGAACTAACATCTTTCTGATTTAAAAAACAATTTCTCATTGAGCCGCCCGGATGCTAAGAAAAAACTGGTATTTTGGTCAAGGGCTCCTCTTGCATCAATCTTTCCCAGTTCCTAGCCATTTTTCCAAATACTACAAACATCCCTTTCTTGGTTCGTAAACTTTGCTTGGGAGATTGCCATGCAGCAAGACTTCTGCTAGACAAAAAGTCTTCAGCCATGAGTGATTCAAGGTTCTCAGTGGTTCACCTTTGAACCTTGTCTTTCTCAGAGTATCCAGATAAATATTCTCACTGGGTAGCATTTCATGGCCAAATAAATTTGGGAGACACAGTATTAAGCAAGGATCACCCAAATGTTCCCTACAGTACTCCTTAAAGCCTTTGATGATACCGCAACATAAGTCAGAGAGCTCCCAAAGGCTGCAGAGGATCCACCACTTCCCACCTTATATAATTATAGGAACGTTTCAGGTGCAGCATCTCAAACACACTGTCCTCCCTGGAACAGACTTGGAAACATGCTGCAGCAACGGACATGAGGGGACAATTGTCTTCCCAAGCGCTAAGTTTTCAGCTAGCTCTTGTCTGCCTCCGGATTCCTCTAGCATGGACGGTCCAAAGGAGGCCTGGTGCCCATGGACTATACTGTCCAGTGTTACTGGAAACTTTCCCTGTTTATGGACCCAACTGTAAGCTCACAGACGTTAGAGAAGGTATTTAATCCATCCTCCCTAACTTCAAGGCTTTTCTTTTATTTATTCATTTCTTTTTTACCCCTACATATCCCATTTTAATTCTCTTTCCCATCATACATATCTACTGTAATGTTAAAACGAGTCCTTGAAAAGTATGTTTGTGGTCTTGTTTCCATATGCTTTAAAATATTTAAGTAGTGCTGTGTCTATATTTTATTTCCTAGTTTAAAAATTAGGCACTATTTCTTAAACATCAATGTTTTAAACTCTAGGTTTTAATTATTATTCAGGTATTGTGAGGCCCATCAGGAGATGACTGTCACAGAGAAAATAGTTCATTACTCATAATTCCCAAGAGAAAGTTCATTACTCATAATTCCCAAGAGAAGGGCAACTGTCACGCCATGCAGGGTCACATGGGGTAACACCAAGGCTGGTCAGGAGGAAGAGGGAGCGAGGGGCATGTATGGGCAAGAGACTTCACTGTGTTTTTTGCAGAAGTAGTGGGAAAGGTAGGGCTACCCTGGTGGCTCAGTGGTCAAGAATCTGCCTGTAATGAAGGAAACCCACATTTGACCCCTGGGTGGGAAGATCCCCTGGAGGAGGCACAGCAACCCACTCCGGTACTCTCGCCTGGAGAATCCCGAGGACAGAGGAGCCTGGCGGCCTGCAGCCCATAGCATACACAGAGCCAGACAGGACTGAAGCAACTAAGCAGCAACAGCGGGTAAGGCCAGGTGGGCAGGCTTAGGAATGGTTAGTTTGAGTGATCTCAGGGGGCCGTCCTGAGTTGACTGGTAGCTGGCTCTGGGAAGCTGAGGGCAGAGGTGTAAGCAAAATAGAGGAGGTGGTTCAGAGAATGGGCTCTGGATTGCGTAGGCATCCCTGGTGAGTCATTTGCCATCTCTAAGAACTGGTTAGCCCTGGGAGGGGGAGTCTCCCGAGTCAGTTAGGTCCCAACCACCAAGGCGTTAAGAAGACAGTAAATAAGAAAACATAGTTAACGCAATCTAAGCCATGTTGCTAGGCATCCAGTGAATCCTTGCTTCTAACGGTCGCACGTTTCTCCAAGGCAGGCATCCCCACAATCTCCCAACACTGCCTTCAACACAAAGTTGCCCTTACCATACCACCGACACAAACAATACTGTAATGAAAATCCTCACACACACTTCTTATGATCCTACAGAAGAATTTTATTGCGATATATACCTTAGAATGGAATTGGTGGGTCAGAGGATACGAATACATTAATTAAACTCAATAGGGCCAGCCTGTACTCCTACCAGTAGTCATGAGGGGTCCTAGAACCCTGTATCCCACCAACATTTACCATTGCCTGTTTTTTTAATTGTTCTTGTCTAACACATTGTACTTTACCCTTCTATTATCACACATTTCTCTGACTTCTAATACATTTGACCTCATTTAGCTTTGTTCCCTTTAACTACTGCATATGTTTGCTAAATCAATTTTCAGTGAGCAATGAACAACTAATGAAAAATGCTAGACAGATTTTCTTTGAGTCACTGGTGCAAAGGCTGCCGAGCTGTGGCTCACCGTGTCAGAAATCCATGAGCAAAGGCACTAACTATAACTGAAATAAATAACTGTTTGTTTGGGGCTTTTATGAATGAGACCAGAGACTGATGCAACCATCGAGGAGACAAACCTCCTCATTTTGAACAACTCTCCCCAAAGTCACGGCATGGAGACCCAGGCTGAGGAAGGGGTACAAGAGAAATCCATGCTAGGTCAAGTTTATAGATGGAGGTTGAAGGACTAAGATTTGTAAGTACAAAGAGTTATCTCATTTCCATGCTACTGGGTTCTATGGCATGACATCACTGAAATATTTAGAGAAGAGAAGATACGTTATAAAATGTGAGCAGAAATCTACACAATAAACAATATTTAATATCTATTAATTGCTATTAATATCTATCAAATGCTATTAGTCTTTAATATTTATTAAATATATATCGATATAAATACATATGACCAATAATATGCCTGTCTTATATGCAATTATGTTTACACATCCATGTCTCATAGTCATCTATCACTGTTTCTGTAGATGATTTTTTTCCTCTGCAAATAACATACAAACCCAATATTTAATCTGAACCTGGTTTAGTTCCTATTCTCAAATCCACTTATATAGATGGATATTTTTGGTCTCATCTTAAGCAATTAGTAGGGTTTAAAAGAAAACAGCACACATTTAAAATATATATATATATACACACACACATATAACATATAATTCTATACACAATTCCTGGCTGTATCTGATTTTATATAAACAAATACATTATAGGCAAACAGTGATACTTTTATTTTAAAAGTTGACACGTGTTAAATATGAACACTACTAACTGGAGGCTGATAAAAAATCTGATGTTGAACACACTGGGAAACATAAAAGTGTCACCAGTGTCATTCCAGAGAGTTCCCTCTCAACTTTATTTCTTCTCTGCCCTCAATGCGGAAGTCCCTAGTGGATTTACTGAAAGCACGTGGCCTGTGGCAGCCCTGCTTCCCACCAAGGGTTCTTGGGTGGAAATATGAAGACACAGCCCATCTTGAGAGGGATGATGGCTAATCTGCTCACTTATAAGCACACTTCCAAAGACAACATACAGATGACTAATAGGCACATATAAAGATGTTCAATGTTCCTAATTATTGGAGAACGCAAACCAAAACCACAGTGAGATGTCACCTACACCTGTCAGAACGGTCATCATCCAAAAAAGTCTACAAATAACAAATGTTGGAGAGGGAGTGGAGACAAAGGAACCTTCCTACACTGTGTGAGAATGTAAGTTGGTGCAGCCACTGTGGAGAATAGTATGAAGGTTCCTCCAGAAACTAAAAAGAGAACTAACACACAATCCAGCACTAGGCATATATCTAGAAAAAATGAAAAACCTAATTCAAAAAGACATATATAGCCCAATGTTCATAATGGCACTATTTGCAACAGCCAAGATATAGAAGCACCCCCAAATGTCTATCACGTGGCGTTAGTGGGAAAGAACCTACCTGCCAATTCAGGAGACATAAGAGATGCAGGTTCGATCCCTGAGTCAGGAAGAACCCGTGGAGAAGGGAATGGCAACCTGCTCCAGTATCCTTGCCTGGAGAATTCCATGAACAAAGACGCCTGGCAGGCTACAGTCCATGGGGTCACAAAGAGTCGCACACAACTGAAGCAACTTACCACAAATGTGTGTCAACAGATAAATGGCTCAAGATGTGGTGAATATATGTATACAGTACAATATTACTCAGCCATAAAAAAAAATGAAGTTCTGCCATTTGCAGTGATGTGGATGGACCTAGAAAATATTACGCTTAGTGAAATAAGTCAGAGAAAGACAAACACCATATGAAACCACTTATATGTGGAATCTAAAAAAATAATACAAATTAATGTGTGCGGCAAAACAGACTCGCAGATAAAGAAAATCAGCTAGTGGTTACCAGAGAGGAGTGGGCAGGGGGTTGGAACAAGTTGGGGATATGGGATTAAATGATACAAAGTACTATGTATAAAATAGATAAGCAAGAAGGATATACTGAGGAGCACAGGGAATTATAGTCATTATCTTTATAATAACTTTTAACAGTATAATCTGCGAAAGTACTGAGTCACTAAGCTACACACCTGAAACTAGCATATTATAAATCCACTATAGTTCAATAAAAACTTTAATAAAAATAGCCATAAGCCTACTCTGACTCACCATAGGCTTTTAGCAAAGGCAGTTTCTTCCGAGTGCACAGCCCATTCCACTCTCTAACTTATGTAGATGGGACAAACAATGCCCTAGGTACACTCATCCACACATTGGCCTGAATTAGCTAGTAAATCACAATGCAGTAGCTAATAACAGCCATAAAGTCTTTTGAGTTTTACAAGGTGTTTATAATGGGCAACTCACTATGATTTATACGAAAAATATGAGTCAGCTCCTGAGACAAAGCTGATATGTGGACAGTGGCCTTGTGGTGTGACCTCTAGCAAGCATCCAAATAAATTGCAGAATTTCCCTCCAGCCCAAGGCTGGCCACTGTCTCATAAACATATATTCAGAGCATCGAGCATCACTTGATAGGAGAGTGCGTACTGGGGCATACTGTGTCTCCCCTGGTGACTGGCCATGAGGACGAAGAAAGCAGCGCAATGCAAGTCAATGTAATAGCAGGTGATAAATACCAAGGGTAGTTTAGGACATCCCTAGGTCTGGCCCCAGCGCTTCCTTGGTAGCTTAGCTGGTAGAGTCTGCCTGCAATGCAGGAGACCTCAGTTTGATTCCTGGGTGGGAAAGATCCGCTGAAGAAGGGATAGGCTACCCACTTCAGTATTCTGGGGCTTTCCTGGTGTTTCAGCTGATAAAAAATCCACCTGCAGTGCCAGAGACCTGAGTTTGATCCCTGGGTTGGGAAGAACTGGAAAAGGGAACAGCTACCCACTCTAGTATTCTTGCCTAGAGAATTCCATCAACAGAGGCACCTGGCAGGCTATAGTCCTTTTGAGTCACAAAGAGTCAGATACAACTGAGCAACTTCCACTTCACTATGTTTGGCCCCATGAAGTACAACATAAGATATATTAGATAAACTGCCCACTCCCCCCCCACCCAGTTAAAAAAGTAAGGTGGACACATGAAAATATTAGAAAATATAACCTAGTTTATAAAGGATTAGTTAAAGGCAAGGTCTGGGGTATGGGAATTACTGAGGATCCAACTCCATGAGAGTGATTCATAAAGAACAGGGTCTGAACAGGGCCATGGAAGATAAAAGGAATTAATCAGAGGGTGAGATAAGGAATCATATTCCCTAGAAGGAGAATGAGTGAGTGAAGACACTGGGTCGGCAATAATAATATCTATTTTGGTAGAAAAGAGGAGGAGGGAGAAGAAAATGAAAAACTTGAGATGTATGCTGAGCTAGGTGAACTGAAAACCATGCTGAAAAAGAAAGGGGAATGAGGTCAGAAAGCACAATGCAAAAACTCAGGAAAGGGAAAGGGTTAGTCACTCTGCCATGTCTGACTCTTTGTGACCCCAAGG
Source organism: Madoqua kirkii (assembly GCA_006408675.1). Lineage (NCBI taxonomy): Eukaryota > Metazoa > Chordata > Mammalia > Artiodactyla > Bovidae > Madoqua > Madoqua kirkii. The sequence goes on from SJYC01054345.1 coordinate 8,976, forward strand.
ACTATAGCCTGCCAGGCTCCTCTGTCCATGGAATTTTCAAGGCAAGAATACCGTAGTGGGTAGCCATTCCCTTCTCCAACGGATCTTCCCAACTCAACGATCGAATCCAGTCTCCTACACTGCAGGCAGATTAGTTACTGTCTGAGCTACCAGGGAGGCCCCCAACAACTCATAGTTGGCTGGAATAACCACAGGTGCCCCAGACAGAAAGTTCTGTGCAAAGAAGTTCACAAAAGTCCTGCCAGGTAAGGACCAATCTACGAGATCAGCAGGATGAAGTCAGGTCTGTTTCCTTATTCCACTATTAAAAAGACTGAAACAGGATGACCAGTCCACAGCACTTTTTAAGGGAACCATCTCCATTATTACCAGATGAATCACAGCCTGGTCTCTGGGCATTCTGCTACCCTTGGAGAAAATATTTTTTATTTACTTTGTTTATTTTCTTAAATCCTTCCCACAGTCCTCAGACATCAAGACTTCTTTCTAATGAAAGGTTGCTCCTATGGTGTCCATCTAATTGAAGCCCCAAACCTTCTTCCAAACTGCCCCAACTCATGGTAGACTTCACTGTTGAAAGACACCATGCCTCTTTACACAAAGACTCCTATACACCTGAAGAGATTCACTCTTCTGGGCTGGGCTGTGTTCTTTCCCTGTCCACATGGGCAGCCCAGAGAAAGGCAGGAGATGGGCATCATGCCCATGCATCCAGAAGAGCATGTAATTATTTTTTAAATTATTTTATTTTAATTTTAATTGGAGGATAATTACTTTATAATATTGTGATGGGTTTCGCCATATATCAACATGAATCGGCCATAGGAATACATGTGTCCCCCCAATCCTGAACCTCCCTCTGACCTCCCTGGAGACCCTATCCCTCTACGTTGTTCCAGAGCACTGGTTTTGGGTGCCCTGCTTCATGCATCAAACTCACACTGGTCACCTGTTTCACATATGGTCATGTATATATTTCAATGCTATTAATACAACTCTATCTCTCTCATTCTTCATCTCAGAGCCAAATCTAAAATAAGAAACCAATCTAAAAATCCGCTCAAGGAATTCTGTCCATCTGAGACTCTGATAGAGTGTGATTAACAAAGAGGGAATAACAGTATAAGGTATATAGATCAAATTACTTAAATGATTTGATCCATAACAACCATATTCTTTATCAGTCACTCAGAGGAGGAAAATGTGTAGGAACCTAAGCACTGCAGAAGAGGTCAATGTATATAGTGCACAGTAAGAGGAAGAAAAGACCTCAAGTCCATCTTCCCTAGAAAGTACCCCCTGCAAATGTTCAAACTCTATTTCAGCTGCTTTTATTGTACGCTGTGTATATATAACATGGAGGAGGGCAGGCGGGCTGACTGGAGGGAAAGAGAGGGGAAGAACAGAGATATGGATGTAGGGATGGATGGATGGATGGGTGGGGGAAAGAACTGGAAAACTGAGTCAAGTTCTCCACAGGGATGGGCGACTTCTATGTACTTGCTATCTCACATCCTTGACAATGTCTTCCTCACCACCTAGTGCTGACTTCCTACTTCTAATAAATGAACAGCCCCAATAAGATTCTCAAGAGGTGGGGATTTCTGGTGCCCCACTCCTACTATTAGAGTGGGAGGCAGAGGTGAGGGTACAAGTTCTATGTACCCGGGCCAAGAAGACTAGAGTTTATGTCCTGAGAAATAACCTAAGATAATTTTATTTTAAAGCTTGATAACACCAATCTTTGGTTTGGGAGGTTTACTTTTCATATCTGGCCTGAAAGTACTTCCAATCTTGAGATTTTATTCATGTCTCTTTCCATTTAAACCTCTAAGTGACATGCCACCCTTGCTTGGAAAAGATAAAAAGTACCGCATTTCCTGAAAAGCAGATGCACGTGACCAGTTTCTTTTACCCTCATCACTCTAGTTCAGTTCGGCTCAGTCGTATCTAAAATAAGAAACCAATCTAAAAATCCGCTCAAGGAATTCTGTCCATCTGAGACTCTGATAGAGTGTGATTAACAAAGAGGGAATAACAGTATAAGGTATATAGATCAAATTACTTAAATGATTTGATCCATAACAACCATATTCTTTATCAGTCACTCAGAGGAGGAAAAATGTGTAGGAACCTAAGCACTGCAGAAGAGGTCAATGTATATAGTGCACAGTAAGAGGAAGAAAAGACCTCAAGTCCATCTTCCCTAGAAAGTACCCCCTGCAAATGTTCAAACTCTATTTCAGCTGCTTTTATTGTACGCTGTGTATATATAACATGGAGGAGGGCAGGCGGGCTGACTGGAGGGAAAGAGAGGGGAAGAACAGAGATATGGATGTAGGGATGGATGGATGGATGGGTGGGGGAAAGAACTGGAAAACTGAGTCAAGTTCTCCACAGGGATGGGCGACTTCTATGTACTTGCTATCTCACATCCTTGACAATGTCTTCCTCACCACCTAGTGCTGACTTCCTACTTCTAATAAATGAACAGCCCCAATAAGATTCTCAAGAGGTGGGGATTTCTGGTGCCCCACTCCTACTATTAGAGTGGGAGGCAGAGGTGAGGGTACAAGTTCTATGTACCCGGGCCAAGAAGACTAGAGTTTATGTCCTGAGAAATAACCTAAGATAATTTTATTTTAAAGCTTGATAACACCAATCTTTGGTTTGGGAGGTTTACTTTTCATATCTGGCCTGAAAGTACTTCCAATCTTGAGATTTTATTCATGTCTCTTTCCATTTAAACCTCTAAGTGACATGCCACCCTTGCTTGGAAAAGATAAAAAGTACCGCATTTCCTGAAAAGCAGATGCACGTGACCAGTTTCTTTTACCCTCATCACTCTAGTTCAGTTCGGCTCAGTCGCTCAGTCGTGTCCAACTCTTTGCAACCCCATGGACCACAGCACACCAGGCCTCCCTGTTCATCACCAAATCCCAGAGTTTACTCAAACTCATGTCCATTGAGTCAGTGATGCCATCCAACCATCTCATTCCCAGTCATCCCCTTCTCCTCCCACCTTCAATCTTTCCCAGCATCAGGGTCTTTTCGAATGAGTCAGTTCTTCACATCAGGTGGCCAAAGTATTGGAGTTTCAGCTTCAGCATCAGTCCTTTCAATTAACACTCAGGACTGATCTTTAGGATGGATTGGTTGGATCTCCTTGCAGTCCAAGGGACTCTCAAGAGTCTTCTCCAACACCACAGTTCAAAAACATCAATTCTGTGCTCAGCTTTCTTTATAGTCCAACTCTCACATCCATACATGACTACGGGAAAACCATAGCCTTGACTAGACAGACCTTGTTGGCAAAGTAATGTCTCTGCTTTTTAATATGCTGTCTAGGTTGGTCATAACTTTCCTTCCAAGGAGGAAGTGTCTTTCAATTTCATGGCTGCAGTCCCCATCTGCAGTGATTTTGGAGCCCCCAAAAATAAAGTCTGCCATTGTTTCCACTGTTTCCCCATCTATTTGTCATGAAGTAATGGGACTGGATACCATGATCTTAGTTTTCTGAATGTTGAGGCTAAAGCCAACTTTTTCACTCTCCTCTTTCACTTTCATCAAGAGGATCTTCAGTTCTTCTTCACTTTCTGCCATAAGGGTGGTGTCATCTGTGTATCTGAGGTTACTGATATTTCTCCCATCAGTGTTGATTTCAGTTTGTGCTTCATCCAGTCCAGCTTTCTCATGATGTACTCTGCATATAAGTTAAATTAGCAGGATGACAATATACAGCCTTGATGTACTCCTTTCCCAATTTGGAAGCAGTCTGTTGTTCTATGTCCAGTTCTATCTGTTGCTTCCTGACCTGCATTCAGATTTCTGAAGAGGCAGGTCTCCAAAGTTCTTTCAAAAACACTTCTTAAAACTCAGATGATAAGATCATAACAAATGGTGATATCCTAGCACAGAAGGAGGAACCATGACCTTGGAAACTCAACTTTCTTCCTTTTAGCATGATCATGTCCACGACTGAGAAGAGCTCTGTCTCGGTGCATTTTTTAAAATAGGAGTATTTTCCCTTCCCAGTGGTTCCAGACAGCATAAATTGTCATTAGCCATGACAAAGACAAATAGCCTGCCCTACAGGAGAGAGCAAGAAGCCTGAATACAATGTCCTTTTCCTATAACTTGAAGATCTCCAGCTGCCTGTGGTGCATCTCAGCATTTCACCCTACCAGGAGTTTGTTTTCAATAAAAGAGAAGGGAAATATAATTCTCCTCTTAACACAGCTTCCAATCATCATGAGTAAAGGGTAAGGAGACAGCAGCCTGACCTTGAAGTTGAAGCACATGGAACCAGGACAACATCAAGCTCACCGCTGTCCTACTCAGCCTCTCTGGCCTTGGCCCTTCTTCCTCCACATGTGGTTTAGGTGGGAATTTGTGCCCCTTGTCTCCTCTTCTGCAGTTTACAAAACCAGACCCTGGTGGTTTGAAAATGGGAGCTGCCGAATGCTGCACACACAAATGCAAACATGAGTGTAAGGCTCTGTCCCTGCCTCCCGGAAGTGTGGAAGAAGTAGAGGTGATGTGGAGTCCAAAGAAAAGGAAAGTGTCTTAAACTAGGTCAACATCAGGTTGATGTGGAGCCATTTGGAAGCTATCTACATAGCCTGCTTTTCTTTCTACTCCTGGATGTAGACTTTTGTTTCTGCACAATACATCAGAAAGGTGCAGTGATTGGCCCTTGGTGGGGGGGGGGCAGCGGGGGGGGGCACCACATACACAATAGACACCTCTGGGAGGGGTGGCCTGGCCTGTGTGCCATGACATGTCATGGGGGCCCCCTCTGGAAGCGCTTCCGTTGCATTTTGTGCCCATTGAGGGAACTTTATGGACAATGACAGGATGTCCTGATTACTTAGGCTCTCCTTTTCCAAAACAAGTCTTCTCAGCCTAAGTCCAGAAATCTTTACAACAACTGAGCTTATATAACAGCAAAGTACTGGGTCAAGAGAAGACTTGAGTGCTAATCTGATTTCCATTTCTTTCTGGAACACCCAATGGCTCCCACAACCTCCCTATCTTACTGTTCCATGTTTGTAAGACAAAGGACCACCTCTTTTGCTTTTCTCTTATCAATACTGTGAGGACCAAATGAGATCATACCGGTGAAAATGCCTCCAAAACTAATGATCTTGCCATCTTCACATTCAAAGCCTTGAATTAAGAATAAATAAAAAGAAGATGAGAAAAAAAAAAAAAAAGAAAACAAGAAAAGACAAAGGAAGGTAGGGAAATAGAGAGGGAGAAACAAAAATATGTTGAGCCTTTATTCTGTACCATGTCCTGGGAAGTGCTTTCCAGTCATCATCTTCTTTAATCCTGCAATTCAACAAGCCTTATTTTATTAACCCCTTTTTAAAGATGAGGCAATTGAGGCACCGGTTCATCCAAAGTCACACAGGGACTGGGAAGGCCAGGACATGAATCCAGGTTGCTGAACCTTAAACTCGGGCTCTTCAGCGTGCTCCCACGAAGTCTCCCTGTAACCCCCAAGGCCAGCAGCCTCAGGCTCTGATGAACTCATACCTGACCCAGATGTCAAGCTGAGGACCTGCACACACAGTCAATAACAAAGCCACAGGGAGACCAGCTAAGTCAGAGATGAGCTAAGCCTCTTCATCCACCTGCAGATAAGGACTCTGAGTTCTAGAGACTGACCAAGAGCATCCAGCAAGCTGACTGCTGGAGTGGAGCCACACTGAAGAGCACATGCTGGCTGAGATGGGCTCGATGCCCCCAGATACATTCACTTTTCTTTTGGGAGCCCTCAGTCAAGCTGATACATGTTAGTGTGCTCAGGCTGTGGGCGGTTTAAACAAAAGAAATGTATCCTCTCAGTTCCTGAGGCTAGAAGTGCAAGATCAAGGTGTCGGTGGGGTTGTTTTCTTCCGTGGCCTCTCTCCTTGTCTTGCAAACAGCTGCCTTCTTGCTGCCTCCTTCCATCACCGTCTCTCTGCGTCCATACTCCCTTGGTGTCTCGCTGTGTGTCTAATTTCCTCTTCTTATAAGAACCGGCCATACTGGATTAGGGCCCACCTGGACAGCCTCATTTTAAGTCACCACTTTAAAGGGACCATCTCCAAATATGGTCATACTCTGAGGTGCAGTGAATTAGGACTTCCATGTATGAACCTGGGGGTAGGGTCACAATTCAGCCCACAACAGCTGCATTTCCCAGACTCTCCTGTACTTATGAGTGTTCCTTTGACTGAGTTCTGGCCAATCAGTGATGTTTGTCACCTCAAAACCAGACCCATCAATTGTGTGCACAACTCACATTCTTGCTTTTGCTCCATCCATGGGCTGAAGTCAGTGAAGAACTCCGAAGCCCAAGAAAACCACATAGTTTTCAGATAGAAGGAATCTTCGCCCCTGGTGGACAGGATGCTCCTCACTCTCCATCTGGAAACCTTCAGTGGACCGCGAGTGATGAAGCCATGGGCTACTTGTTACAGCAGTTAGCCTTTCCTGACTGATACACCCAGCTCCCAACAAATATTCTGTTACATACCAAAGGCCAGTGAATTTTACTGAAGAAGGGATAACAGCCTGGCACTAGCTCTAAGGTCAGTGAGCAACCCAGATGGGCTGCAGAAAAATGAGGAGGTAAAGCACTGCCTCTTCTTGGGGTATTGAGTTTCTCAGGGAGCACAGCCCCCTAGAACCTTCTCTCAGACTCCCAAGGGGTCTCCTGGCCCCTCCTTCTTTCACAAGCTATAACTGGGAGGGGAAAGTAAGATACACATGATAATGATCCCTTTCTTATTTAAACAGGCCATTTTTCTTCCCAATAAATGCTTCTTTTTGTCAGCTCAAATATTCCCCTTTGATAGAATCCTGAAAATAATTAGCCTTAATAACTCTGCTGTGAATAATACCATACAAGAAGGAGGTAGATGTTAATAGGAACCTTCCACTCCAAAACTGAGTCAACCTCTCGGCCTCCTTCCCCAAAAAAGAAATGGAACAAGAAAAAGATTATAGGTTTAGCACAACTCGGGAAGAAATGCATATTTGAAATAAATGTATGAAATCTTTTAAAAACAACACATGCCGAAAACTTCATATTTAGCTTGATTTGCTTTCCAAATCACACAGACTGCACAGTTGCATACAATCTTTAAACAAGTACAACCCCTGAGAAGTGTGGATAGATTTAAGAGAAATAAAAGCAAGATCAGCCAGCTTGTAATCTTCTTTTCTCTTTTTGCCTCCCCAAAGCTACATTAAATTGCCTATTGAGAACAATAACATATTTGTGCTTTTATCGGTAGAATGATTGGTATTATGCAAAGATTTGGCTAACAGTCTAAAGGCACATTCACACTGATCAGGAGTGCATGCTGTTAATAATTTTCGGGATACTCTAGGGAACCTGTAATTCCCTGGGACTACAACCTCGCAGGTCAATGCATGCTTTGTAGGAGCTCCCACAAATTCTAAACCATACCAACCAACAAGACGGGGAAGTCCATTCCCAAAGAGCCTCTGGGAAATGTTAGGTGTCCCTGTTGACCTACATCCTGTCTCTGGCTTCAAAGGTACAATGACTCGTTCAGGATGGACTGCCAACTTGAAGATGGTACCTAGGCATTATTAAACAGAGCCTAAAACTGCTGTTCTAACCACATCCTGAGATCTAATAATCCATCCCTGGAAAATTATTCTAAGGAAATAACTTAAAGGAAACATATATACACATACAACGAGCAGTATTTTGTACATAAGGCTAACATCTGCAACAGTGGGAAATGGTTGGTAACTCGTGGTACATACATCTTAATTAGCCTTAATAACTCTGCTGTGAATAATACCATACAAGAAGGAGGTAGATGTTAATAGGAACCTTCCACTCCAAAACTGAGTCAACCTCTCGGCCTCCTTCCCCAAAAAAGAAATGGAACAAGAAAAAGATTATAGGTTTAGCACAACTCGGGAAGAAATGCATATTTGAAATAAATGTATGAAATCTTTTAAAAACAACACATGCCGAAAACTTCATATTTAGCTTGATTTGCTTTCCAAATCACACAGACTGCACAGTTGCATACAATCTTTAAACAAGTACAACCCCTGAGAAGTGTGGATAGATTTAAGAGAAATAAAAGCAAGATCAGCCAGCTTGTAATCTTCTTTTCTCTTTTTGCCTCCCCAAAGCTACATTAAATTGCCTATTGAGAACAATAACATATTTGTGCTTTTATCGGTAGAATGATTGGTATTATGCAAAGATTTGGCTAACAGTCTAAAGGCACATTCACACTGATCAGGAGTGCATGCTGTTAATAATTTTCGGGATACTCTAGGGAACCTGTAATTCCCTGGGACTACAACCTCGCAGGTCAATGCATGCTTTGTAGGAGCTCCCACAAATTCTAAACCATACCAACCAACAAGACGGGGAAGTCCATTCCCAAAGAGCCTCTGGGAAATGTTAGGTGTCCCTGTTGACCTACATCCTGTCTCTGGCTTCAAAGGTACAATGACTCGTTCAGGATGGACTGCCAACTTGAAGATGGTACCTAGGCATTATTAAACAGAGCCTAAAACTGCTGTTCTAACCACATCCTGAGATCTAATAATCCATCCCTGGAAAATTATTCTAAGGAAATAACTTAAAGGAAACATATATACACATACAACGAGCAGTATTTTGTACATAAGGCTAACATCTAGCAACAGTGGGAAATGGTTGGTAACTCGTGGTACATACATCAGACTGATGAAGAACTATCTAGTTCAGTTCATTTCAGTCGCTCAGTCATGGCCGACTCCTTGCAACCCCATGAATCGCAGCACGTCAGGCCTCCCTGTCCATCACCAACTCCTGGAGTTCACTCAGACTCACATCCATTGAGTTGGTGATGCCATCCAGCCATCTCATTCTCTGTCGTCCCCTTCTCCTCCTGCCCCTAGTTCCTCCTAGCATCAGAGTCTTTTCCAATGAGTCAGCTCTTCACATGAGGTGGCCAAAATACTGGAGTTTCAGCGTTAGCATCATTCCTTCCAAAGAAATCCCAAGGCCGATCTCCTTTAGAATGGACTGGTTGGATCTCCTTGCAGTCCAAGGGACTCTCAAGAATCTTCTCCAACCCAACAGTTCAAAGGCACTGAAGTGTCCATAAAAAAATAAATTTGAAGACTACAAAGCAGCACAATAAAGATGGTAGGTTAAAAAACGTAGAGCCTTAAACACACATAAAACACCTATTGAAAGGGATAAGGGTTGAAAGGGAACAGAGCAAAATAAAAACGCATAGAGTTAGCGTGTAGGAACACAGCTAAAAGATCTCCTTTGTTGATTTCCCTTACTGGGATCATAACATTGTTTTAAGAAAACATATAAAAATAAAACAAAATGAAATGGTCCCAGGACCTTTTAATCTCTCATTATCGCACGTAAGTCTAAGCCCCGAGATTCAAAGGCCAAGCTCAAACATCACTTCCAATTCCCCTTTTAGGAAATTTAACAACTCCTTCCTAAGGAAGTTTGTGAAGGGTAGCAATGTTTAGTTGCATGGACGGGCACCATCACACTGTGGCCAGGCTGCCTGTCTGCTCTGAGATACAGAAAATCTAGCTACACATAAGCAACCAGAAACATAGAAATCAGGAAGCCTTAGTTCAAAGCATCAAACTATTCCACCGAGAGATCCATTTACACATTCTCTTTCAAACATAAACACACACACACAAACACACACACACACGCCCACACACAGTGGCAGGAGCACTGCAAGACCTTTTGTTGCGATGCAATAGAGGCTGAGACAGTCAGATGGCATCACCGACTCAGAGGACATGAGTTTGTGCAAACTCTGGGAGACAGTGAAGGACAGGGAAGCCTCGCGTGCTACAGACCATGGGATCGCCAAGAATCAGACACAGCTTAGTGACTGAACAAAACAGCTTCCAAGAGTAACTCGTATTTCCTGTGACCCAGAAACCCAGAAGGCAGGCAGAGAACACACTGCATGCCTCACCTCTATCCCCAGGAAGAGCTAAGTGATAGTGGCACCAAGATATTCCTGCGTGACCTGAACCAGGTATGTCTTGCTCCAGTTCTGATGTGCTTGTACCTTTGGAGGGGAGTGAGGAAAGGCACTTCATAGTCATCCTCTATGAGGCTTATACTCACCTCTGGCTATGTAGCTTCACTTTTCTAAGGGCCTCCTAGGGCCATCACAGAACTGCTATAAGGGACTTGCTGTCTTGCCTAAACCACTCTTTCACTGATGTTTGGCAGAAGCCTATACAATACTGTAAAGCAATTATCTTGTGGTTAAAAATATGTTTGTAAAAGAGTATTTTCAAAAGAACTGGTTCTCTTTACTGTGCACCTACTACGTGCCAGGCCCTGTGCCAGATGCCTTGATGCATTTGTGTCTTGTCACAACAAATCTGCGAGGCAGATGGTACTGTCTCTGTGACCCAGACTGGGAAAGTGATAGAAATGGTGCAGCCTGGCTGAGGTCACACTCCTTTAAGTGATGGATAGGGATCAGAACCCAGCTCTCTGAGAACCCAAGTCTAGGACTCTCCCAAAACTCTTCTGCCTATTTAATACACTCTGCCTGAACTGCTTTTGTGCAGGGGTTATAATTAGTTATCTGGTCCCAGTTGCTTGTAGGATAAACAATGTCTGATAAACCCACAATGCTGTAAGTATTTATTACATTGCAACCCAGCTGCCAAGTGTCTAACCATTTTAATAAAAAGCTATTTTCTAAGGTTTATGTTTTATTGCATGTATGATTCCCTTATTGGTTAGCATTTTGGAGTTGTGGAAAAGGTTATGAATTTAGAAACTGGCTGCATTCATATCATATTTAAAACTTAATGCTATTTTATTAAAGACATATGGGCCTCCAAAGTACACATATTAAATGTCATGTAAGAAAAGTAGCAGTTTAAATCATGGTCAAATTCATTTTTGACGTGACTCCTGAGGCTTCCCAAGATCTGAACTATTTCTTTGTAAATCTGGCAGTTTAACCACACTCATAAATCACTTTCAAAGCATATTATTTCTTAATTTTACTGCATTAGAGAACGTTTGGCCTACACAGTGAACTGTTTGAGCAGTTATGTGAACAAAGTTGCACATTTAGTCACACAATGTGGAAAAGCAGCCGGTGGGGGAGACAGAAAAGGGGTGGCGCCTCATTCCTTCATGGGTCCACTTCTGCCCTTTTCCCCATAAGCAAACGCAATTCACAGTGTTCAGATTTGGCCTCTGTAATCTCAAAGGCCAAAAATCACAATCTGGTATTGAGGCTTTTCTGAATACAAGGAAGAAAATATTATTTGCAATTTAATCTTTTTCCAAAACATCCCATGACTAAAAATTAGCATGAGTGCAGAAATCAGAGTTTCTTTTCTTTTTTTTTAACATTATACTGAACTGAAACAGATTTTTCAGGGGGGGAAACTATGGCTTGGTGTAATATAGCTCTTGGTTGTTTTCTAATTATTCAGAGGTCCCATATCTCAACCTTTGGTTTTCACAGCCCCTCTAATGATGAGATAATATTCTTTGGACATATGTAACAAGCCCCCAGATTTCACTCCCTGGTTTTCTCCATTTTACTATGGGGCAGATGTGGACTGATTCCAATGACAAATTCCAGGATCTAAACAACGGCCTTGATTTCCAGATTCACCAAGGGACTTGGAGGAAGATTAAGAAGTTGAGTCCAAGGTCACCCAAATGAAAGGGCTTATGGGCTGACTTTTGGCCAGGCTTCCCTTTCTCGATTTGGGCCCTGTGGGGGCCGTCCCTGCCCCACTGTTGTGCACTTGGGATTCTGCATCACTGCCTTCTGTTTGCATCCATGGAAGGCCTGTGTAGTGCCTGGAAAGACTCCCACGCTCAGGGGCCCAGCCTCCATGAATAGGAGGTTCTCTTTCTCCTCTTAACTTCCCTTCTTCGAGGTATTTTACTTTCATTAGGAAGCAGAGACTTAGTAAAACCTTAGAAACATTAAAGTATAAATCCCAGAAAACTCAGTTAAGTCACCAGGAATATAGGGACAGTACCCTCTTCTATGAACTGAATTATGCTCCCCCAAATTCATATGCTGAAGCACTAACCCCCAATCTACTGCACCTGGAGACTGGGTCCTTGGGAGGTAATTAAGGGTAAATTGAGGACATAAGGGTGGGGCCCTGACCCAATAGGACTGGAGCCTTATAAAAAGAGGATGCTCTATCAGTCAGCCACGCCTGTGTGTGTGCAGGCATGTGCTCTCTCTCTTCCCGCCATGGGAGGACATGGGGAGGGGTGGCTGTCTGCAGGCTGGGAAGAGGGCTCTCCGCAGAAGCTGACCATGCGGTCCCTGTTATGGACCTTCCAGCCTCCAGAACGGTGAGAAAATAAAGCTCTGTTTCAGCCGACAGTGTCTCAATATGGCAGCCGCCAGGCAACAAATACAACCCCCAACTCAAGCCAAAATGACCTTCCTCATGTTCACTAGCACAAGAGGAAGACACAGCAGTGACCCCACCCAGGGCTCTTTTGCAATGCCACAGCTTAGAACACGAGCTACATACCAGAGAGTGTGAGCTCCTCAGACACACCATCCCAGTTCATCCTCGCAGCAGATGTGAAAGCAGGTCTGATGTTCCTCATATCAACATGGAGAAACAGATGGCAGACAGTGCAGTGCAGTCTTTAAGACAAACCTAGATGCAATCCCAAAGCCTGGAGTGAGATGGCCCTCAAATGGCAGAGCAAATCTGATGACAGAACATGAACATAGAATCACAGGTTCGCCAGGGAACAAGGCAGCCACGATAAATGCAGATTTTCAATCTTCCTTAAAGAACAGCTGAGGCAACTTCTTGAATCACATCAAGAACAAAAATAAAGGTTGGGTGGTGGGAGGGAATGAATTAAAATGGGCCTAATAAAACACGGTAGAGGTCACTAAGCCAGACAGCCTCTGTGACAATCTCGATGCTAACAAAAACAAATAAACAAAGGACTCACTTCTAAATTTCACTCTTGAGTTAAAAGCTTCATGAGATAGAAGGCCCACTTTAAAATTCCCCACTCCAAAAGAGAAAAACAGAGATACAGCTTTGGAGCCTAGACAGAGAACATTCGTTGCCTGTTGAAATAAAAGTTCTAATTCAGGTAATGTAGCTCAAAATTTACTGCCATATTTTAAAATGCACATGAAAAATAAAATTATCCTAAAATGTCCTTGGTGAAAAGGCTGAATGTAATTGCTATCACTGACAATAGCATTGAACTTCACTAAATTAACATCAAAGGAAGCCCCAATTACAGAGCATCTGTGCGTTATTGATGGTGCTCTGTCTGTTAACCTAAGACACTCTTCTGTAAGGAACAGAAAAGCAAATAAAAGAGCTAATTGTACCATCAGCCTTCAAGGACCCCAAGGTCAGACTTGTCCCTTCATGTTGGTGAAACACCACTTTGCCTAGTCAGAGAGACAGTGATGATGCATTCAGAGTCAAAGAGTGAACGCGGGCCCTGAAAGCCAGCCACGGTGACCACAGGTAGACAAAAACAATGAGGAGGGCAAAACACTCCCTCGAGATGTGGAACTACCGCATAAACAAGACCCAATGGCTATGTGGGAACTGGATGTTCCCGGAGAGCTTGACAGGGAGAAATAGTCAGGGATCAGTGGACATGTATTAGGACTCGTCTCCCTTATTACAAGAAACAGCTTGTTTTTACTCCTCAAGGAACCATCTGGGGCAAAGTACACCTCTGGGGTAATTTTTTGTAAGAAGAAGAAGCTCTCCTCTGAGCACTGGACTCCTCGCTGAGCCTGCTGTGTAGGGAAGGCACCATTAACACAAGTCCCCATTGATTCTGGTCATTACTGGTGTATACCAGCTTGGCACTCACTTGGATGAGACCCTGAAAAGTATCTATCAGCCACATTCAGGCAGACAGATCAAATTCCTATTTCAATCAGGTTCTATGAAGACTTTTCCCTCTGATCAAGTTGGATAACTAGAGGCTTCCCTTCTGCTTTGTTCTATCCACAATTTTGCTTCTTAGGCCTTTGGGGACAGTGAAAAGAACAAGTAAATGTTAAGTCTCTGACGTGCCTTTCATCACTAAGCTTACACGAGTCTTTATATATATATATATATATATATTCTTCAGGTTCGCTCTTTTGGTCCACTGTTAGAGGCTGAATTGTGCCCCTCCGATTTCTATGTTGAAGTCTAATCCCCAGGACTCAGCATACGACTGTACTTGGATACAAGGCCCTTAAAGAGGGGACTGCCAGTGAGACCAGTGTGTGGGCCCTGATCTAATATGATGTGTCCTTGTAGGAGGAGGATGTCTAGACACACAAACAGCCGGGGTGTGTGTGCACATCAAGGTGACCACGTGGAGGCACAGCAAGAAGGCAGCCACCTGCAAGCCAAAGTGTGAGTCCTCAGAAGAAACCAATCTCACCAATACCTTCATCTTTCAGTTGGAGCATCGAAGACTGTTAGAAAAGGAACGAAAGTGAAAGCGAAAGTGGAGTCGTGTCCGACTCTTTGCGACGCAGTGGACTGTAGCCTACCAGGCTCCTACATCCATGCGATTCTCCAGGCAAGAATACTGGAGTGGGTTGCCATCGTCTGCTGTTTCAAACCACCCAGTCCATGGTATTTGGTGACAGCAGTCCTGACAAGCTAGTACATCTGCTATTAGGTGCAGGCAGTTTGGAAAATAACCAGAACTCAAGAGCAGAAGTTGAGACTATGCCACGTTCATGGTTTCTTCCTCTCTTAACCACAGAGCTGCAATTCAAAGTGAACTTCAGAACCCAACTTCAGAACCATGTTCACGCCTTTCCCTTGTGAGCCATCCATCCCATAGGCCTCCCTACCTTCTAGGATTCCTGTCTGCCTGAGGGTTTAGTCCCTACCATCTGATGCTGCCATGGGTCCCAGAAGAGACTTTTCAAGCAAGGCAGGAGTTCACAAAGCCACAGAGGTCAGAAGGGTAGAGAACAAGGCCCCTGGAACTGACTGACGGTGGGAACACTTTATATATATATATATATATATTCTTCAGGTTCGCTCTTTTGGTCCACTGTTAGAGGCTGAATTGTGCCCCTCCGATTTCTATGTTGAAGTCTAATCCCCAGGACTCAGCATACGACTGTACTTGGATACAAGGCCCTTAAAGAGGGGACTGCCAGTGAGACCAGTGTGTGGGCCCTGATCTAATATGATGTGTCCTTGTAGGAGGAGGATGTCTAGACACACAAACAGCCGGGGTGTGTGTGCACATCAAGGTGACCACGTGGAGGCACAGCAAGAAGGCAGCCACCTGCAAGCCAAAGTGTGAGTCCTCAGAAGAAACCAATCTCACCAATACCTTCATCTTTCAGTTGGAGCATCGAAGACTGTTAGAAAAGGAACGAAAGTGAAAGCGAAAGTGGAGTCGTGTCCGACTCTTTGCGACGCAGTGGACTGTAGCCTACCAGGCTCCTACATCCATGCGATTCTCCAGGCAAGAATACTGGAGTGGGTTGCCATCGTCTGCTGTTTCAAACCACCCAGTCCATGGTATTTGGTGACAGCAGTCCTGACAAGCTAGTACATCTGCTATTAGGTGCAGGCAGTTTGGAAAATAACCAGAACTCAAGAGCAGAAGTTGAGACTATGCCACGTTCATGGTTTCTTCCTCTCTTAACCACAGAGCTGCAATTCAAAGTGAACTTCAGAACCCAACTTCAGAACCATGTTCACGCCTTTCCCTTGTGAGCCATCCATCCCATAGGCCTCCCTACCTTCTAGGATTCCTGTCTGCCTGAGGGTTTAGTCCCTACCATCTGATGCTGCCATGGGTCCCAGAAGAGACTTTTCAAGCAAGGCAGGAGTTCACAAAGCCACAGAGGTCAGAAGGGTAGAGAACAAGGCCCCTGGAACTGACTGACGGTGGGAACACTGGGGCCATCACGATCTTCCCCTGAGACCTCATCACTGGCCTCTTCCTCTGTTCTAGCCAAGCTAGTGCTGTACTTCCATCCCGCTCCTTCTCATCACTAGCCTGGAATCGTCAGCTCAAAGCAAAGATCTGTGTGTGTGTGTTTTGGGGGGGCCGGGGTGTGGTGGCAGAGAGAAGGGCAGGTCAAGTGGAATAAAGCCTGTTAAGGAAAAGGGTCCGCCCCAAGTGACCAATGTACTGCCGCAGCAGACCAGTTCCCTGCCAAGATCTGAGCTTCATGCAGGACATAGGGTGATGTGAGTTTAAATACGGGTGACTTGAAACTAGCACCCCAACTTTATTCTCTGAGAACTCAGTTTCTTAATAAAGCATGTTTATTTTCCTCTTCTCTTTCTCAACAAGCTTAATTTTTAAAAAAACTAAATTGCCAAAGGAAAATACCAAAAATTATCTTCTAAAGTGACTCAAGAAAATGTCAGGCTGGAAATGTACAGATTACAGACCTAATCAGCTATTAAAGGCTCCAGTTCAGTCATTATCAAAGATCACATAAATGAGGATTTCTCATAGCTCAGTTAAGAAGGCTTACACTCATTCCTTAAAACAAAGGCAGCTGACACCAGAGGGGACAGTGTCTTCTGGGTAAGAATATGTCAAAGAACTTTTGCAAATGCCAGAGACTGCCAGATGAGTTACCACTGGATCTCTGACAGCCATCAGCTTTCTTCTCATCACAGCATCTAAGCTGCTCACTACCACCCAGACACCTCCCTGCAGCCAGAGGAGGGCTCCGGGCCACAGTTCTGTGGCCCACGTGGCCATGTGAACACCAGCACTGGCCTGAGAGCTCTGAATGTGGGGTGGCCTCCGGCGCGCAGCTGCCTCTACACAGATTTCCAAAGCACCTGCTGTGCACAGGGAACTAGTGCCCCTCCCGCAGACACCCAGGGATCCAAACACAAACTCGCCCTGACTGTCCTCCCACTTTGAACCCCACCAAGGCTCCTCCTCTTCCTCAAGTTGTAAGCCTGGCCTAACTAACAGAGCCCTCTACCACCTGGTTCCTACTATTCTTTGCCTAGCTCATGCATTTTACCAAAATGGGTTGGAGGGAATGGTCACAAAGTCAAAACTGAAATTACAAAGTTACCTCTAGCCCCCTTCCATGTCCTGGTCTTCTCTTTAACTCCTACTTTTCATCATATCACCATGTCTGGAGGATGAAATTTAAGGTATACAGGAAAAAGGGCACGAGCTCAGGGGTCTATGCAGGCCTGAGGAAGAACCTGATTCCATAGTGCTCTGTAATTTTAAGTGATATACGAAAGTTCTCTGATCATCATTTGTAGATTCAAGTTTAAGGAGAAGTTTAAACATAATATTGTTAAGTCAATAGTACATATTAAATATACTGCTGCTGCTGCTAAGTTGCTTCAGTCATGTCCGACTCTGTGCGACCCCATAGACGGCAGCCCACCAGGCTCCCCTGTCCCTGGGATTCTCCAGGCAAGAACACTGGAGTGGGTTGCCACTTCCTTCTCCGATGCATGAAAGTGAAAAGTGAAAAATGAAGTTGCTCAGTCATGTCTGACTCTTAGCGACTCCACGGACTGCAGCCTACCAGGCTCCTCTGTCCATGGGATTTTCCAGGCATGAGTCCTGGAGTGGGGTGCCATTGCCTTCTCCATATCAAATATACAGTGGATGCTTAATATCTGCTAGGTGTTGTTCTGACTCACATATCAGCAAAGCGTCATTGCAACTAATAATGCACCTCTAGGCAGCCAGTCAACTCTGAGTCTGGCCTTCCATCCTAATGAGTGAAACAACCAGAAAGCTTACTAAAGTCCGTGCTGTGATATCCAAACCGCTATGAACTTCACTACCGTAGGCTGTGTCTCAGTAAAGAGCCCTGGTTCGAGGGGCCAGGGAAAGGCCAGAGAATAGAATGTGAGCACAGATGGCCTAACTCTTAGTCAGGTTTCCTCACAGTCCCAGTGGCTTGCGACCAGCGTGTCTTTCTCGTGCAGATGTCTGTAGGTGGCTGGAGCAGTTCTGCTTCATGTTCAGTGTGTGTCTGCTCAATGTGTGTCTCATGTGATTTCCACAGCAATTGGCGAGTGAGCAAGAGGGGTGAGTGGAAACACATGGTACCTCATGAGGCCTGGCCTAGAGTTTGTATACTGTCTCTTCCATACACATCCCATTGGCCTAAGTGCCACCTGCCCAAGTCCAAAGTCAATGGGATGGACAAGTATACCCCTCGCTTCAAGGAGAAGCTATGGCAAGGGCAAAGATAGAAGAACAATCTTAGATAAGTGAAGAAAACTACCCCACTTCTCTAAAATGGGCAGGATCCAGAGGCTGCATGCTAGCAACACTTATTCCCTCCAAAACTGCAACTTACTTCTAAGATCCTCTAGGCATATGTTTGTCCAAATATCTTTGGACAAAAGCCAGCATGCTGGAGGACACAGGGGGAAGAATGTGGAGATGGGCCATCAGGGTACAACAAAAGCCAGTAACTTTAACAGACGTTCATTGATATCTCCCCAGGCATTGGACTTAATGGAGAATGATGCCTACTATGTGCGAAGCACCTGGCTGGCCAGGCCGCAGGGACATCTGGACATGGCTCTGAGAGGGTGCGACCACCATCTATTTCACTTCCCTTTTACTGTGAATGTCAGTCCTCTAGCTACAGGGCTTTGCTAGGGTGCTGGAGACAGACACTCACTGAGACAGTCTACCTCTGATTTCAGAGAGTTGTTATCCAAAAGCAAAGCCATAGAAGGCTCCCAACCTTGCTTCTAAAAGGCAATACTGTGAAAGCATTTATTTGAGACACAGGATGCCACGGTGCTAAAAATGAAAAAAAAAAAAAAAAAAGAACAACATCTTTAAGTGATCCCCCATCAAACGAACATGGCAAACTGAAATCAGAAAAAAGAATAAAAACAAATAAACTGAAAATTGTTGGCTTCTGAAGCTGCTTCTAGACACACACCCCCAAACATCTTTCAAAAAAGAAATTAAGTAAAAATTTTCCTCCTTTCAAGATTAATTATAAAGTTACGGTAGGAAATAGAATCTGAATACATCTCAGGATAAGAAACATCTGTGTGAAAACAGAAATGAACCATAAAACACCAACACATTCAGGTAGTTAGAAATATCTAGAAAAATCAGCTGACATTTTTCATTTTATGCTGTTTGGCACAGTAGAGAACTTTCAACGTACCTGGGCTTATTGTCTCCTTAACTGCATGTTCTTACAGTTTACAAAATTTACTTATAGGCATGCCCCTGGCTTTATGAAAAATACATAGCTTTAAAAATATTGAGCATAGAACAAATGGTAAGAACTAGAACCCACTTAGAAATAGTTTTGAATAACCTTTCACATGTTCGCAATTGGTTACATGGGGCCAGAGCACATATGAAAGACAAATACACTGTGGTTTAGAACAAGGTAGCAGTTAGGGAAGAGCTAGGCTAGGCATGGAAACCAATCAGTAAGCCAAACAAGCCAAGAGGCAGTGCTCCTTTAGAAAGGAGCACAGACAGAAAGCAGAAGAGCCTCGAGACGGAGAAAAATCTCACTTTAAGAGCTCATAGACTTGTGGAGTACCCAGATATGTTTTTTGGGAAAAGCTACCTTTTTTCCCCTACAGCCTCTAACATGAGCAGGTGGGTTCTAAGAACTCAGAGAACATGTAAGCAGTGACAGGGAGCTCAGATTGCACCCCCGCCCGCATCCTAAGAGTGAAGCCCCATGGAGGAGACGTGATCCCAGGGACCACGGTGGCCACAGATTCTGCCGTCAGAAATAGTCGCAGGGTAAAATCCTTTGGAAAAACAGATATGCAAACCAGAATCCCTCTTTTTTGCCAACAACGGATCCAAGTTATTATATTTTCTTGAGGCAAGTGTCCTTTTCCTGCTTTTGCAGAGGACCATATTGAGGCAATAAAAACAATGAACCACTTTCCGTGATGGATTTTCCAACATGCTGTGTTCACAGTTTATTGTTTCGATGGTACTGGCTGAGCCTCTGTGATATACCAGGCCCGGAGACACAGATGCAAAGAAAGTCAAGTCCCTGCCCTCAAGACCTGACACCCCAGGGGGTACGCAGCTGCCTCGTCACAACAAAGAGGGGGCTTCCAGATGCTTCTACTCCTAATATGCTTTTTTTCTTCACGGAAATTCAAAACTAGACACAGATGGAAGAAGCTAAAGGTACCCAAGAAAGTTTGGGCCCAACTCCAGGTGTCAAGAGCAGGACTGTGTACTCTAATCAGGGAAGGAGGCGGTCCTTGGGCCCAAAGAGCTTTCAAATTTCAGTTTAAGGACAAGAATATAAAAGATTTCCAAAGCTACACATTTATTCCTTTATACATCTCCCTGTCCCTTTCAGCTTTTCCCCTTTCTCTCTCTTTCCCTCACACACACACACATACACATTCTTACAGCATCCCCCCAACCCCAAGAAAAGTACCCCCCACACACATACCAATAAACACATCTATGCAAAAGTACACAAATACACAAGCTATACACATAGGAAACCTACATAAAGACATGGATGCCATATTTTTGAGGACACACCAAAACTCACAAATAAACCTATGACCCTATCTTGCCTATAAGATAATGGCCATGACTACAAGCAAAAACACACGTGTTAAAACACTTTCTAACAGATGCTGAGGTCCTCAGTCCAGCTGCCCTGGTGGCTGCTATTGCCTCTATAAAGATTCCAAAGAGTAAACCATTGGTAGCCAACTTCCTACACGTGCCTGTAAACAAGAGGGCTCAGTTTTAAATAATTATGTCAAAAAAATTGACAACTGTGCTCTTTGCCAGAACAGGGATGAATAATTACAATGCCAGGAAATAATTAAGCAATTCTGACGTCGATTCTGGCACTGTCTCTCTGATGTTAAGGCTGCATGCCTATCATGCACGCCCTCCTGGACAGGCCTCCACACTGCTTTGATCTACGTTTCTTGGAGCAGTCAGTGGTGGCGCGGGTCATTATAGACGTCTGGTCATTATAGAAGATATTCTTGGGGGGCTATCACCTCCTCTATGTCCAACTTGGATACTCTCTGCATTGACAATGCCAGGATCCAATATTTTTCAGAGTGTGTATTTTCTTTAAAATTTCAGGAAATGAGCAAAGCCTAGCTGTTGTGGACTATTCATTACACACACACACACACAGAAAGCAAGACTAGAAGAGCTGCTGCAGCATTAACTATCAATTCCTGAAGAATGACAGCATCTTTCTGTAGAACAATCAGAACTCAGACAGAAGGCAGCTTTTAAACAACAAAAGCCAAAAGGCAGCCATGAAGGAGAGACGTGTCATTGTGTGCGAGACACTGAGAACTGACTCGCTCTTCAAGCGCCGGGCCTGCCAGGTACCATACCAAGCCTTTGTGACTTAGGGGGTTTATGAGTTGCTGGATGATTCTGCATTTGTATCAGCCGAGATCACCCAGACTGCCCATTCCCTACCTCCAAGGCAAGGGCTGTGATTGGAGAGGCATTTTCCATTCTCCCAAATACTTTATGTCAGGAATAAAATGAAAACAGCTCCCCAAATCACGGCCCCCTTGATCATCCATCAGAGCATTCTGCTGAATAAGCAAAACAGACTGCCACTGCTTCAGAAAGGACAGAGGCCAACTTGAGATTCTGAGTCCGTGATGAAAAATAGGTCTTCACCAAGCGTGTTCAGCGCAGCGTCGGCAATTCACCAAGAGGAAATTGCTCTCCACTTAGGAACTGACTCCGAGTGTACACATACCTCCCAGAACATACATATGTATATATACAGAGATGGGGCGCACATACACACACCTGCAAGGAACAAACACATGTCTGTACATACTGCGAGCTGGCAAGAAGCAGCCTTTCTAATACCAATTTTTAATTCAGCAAGGAGCTCATTTGGCTTCTTTCTATCTGAAAGAAAAGTAAAAGCGCATCTCTCTGCAAAAAAAAAAAAAAAAAAAGAAAACAGACAAAAGGGAATTGTCTGCCATTCACAAGAGGTGTGAGAGTCAGATACGAACCTGGCAACACAAAGAAATCCTCCAGTACACTTAAAGGGTCACGGGGTAAATAGAACATTACACAGGGGAGCCCAGAGGGCTGAGTTCTCATCCTAATTCTGCCTCCAAAGGACTTTGGGGCCTTAGGGAACTACATCCTCTCCCTCTTCTTGCACCCATAGATGAAAGCACAGACCAGAGAGTCTTGCAGCCCTCCCTTCTCCAGTTTGAAAATCATGGGACTCTACAAAAGGATAACCACCAAAAGTCCTGATGCTTTGTCAGAGTATTTTTGTCTTTCTCCAAATATTGATAATTACTGGAAATTTCAAAGCGTAACACAGTCAGTAAAGATGTGTTAGGAAAGAGTCAATCACACAAAGGAGCTGATTCTGTAAGTAATCAGAAACTGACTGGGGGCTCTGAAGAGCATTTCTGTCAATGGTGCTAATGACTCAGAGAATCAGCCACTGCTGGATTTTAAGGAGCCCCTCCCTGCTTTCAAAGGCAGGGGACGCCTTCAGTTCTCCCCCATATCTACTCCAGCAGAATAGTCTTGCTTTGGCCTGTTTTGTTTTTTTTTTTACTTAGGCCTTCCTTGGAGGTTCCGTTTGGACAGAGAGATGCACAGAGAAAATGGTGAGCTCAGTGCTCCAGGAATAAGAGATGAATGAATGTGGGGTCTGCAGATAGACACACGGGTGAAGCCTGGGTTTTGGCAATTATGAGCTCATGACTTGGGCAGACCAAACAGCATCCCTAGGCCTGAGTTACTGCATCTGTGCAGTAAGTCAATGACCACTTCCTTCCACATTTGAAGGTTATGTGAGGATGTACATACCTGGGCACAAAAGAACTTTAGAAGCGTAGTGGGCACCACTGACACCCCATTCCAATCGACGGGTATTCTCTTTATGACCTCTCCAGATTTCCAGTGACAGCAGAGAGCTTCCGTGTCAAAGACAATGAAAGCAGGAAAATAGTATCTGCGCTATAAAATGCACGCATACACAACAGGAGAGAAATGCAGGATGCGTGGGAACTCAAAAATATAAACACTCCATTTGTTGTATTTTGGTTTGGTGATACTGGCTGTCTCTAGAATCTTTTAACCAAAAAAAAAAAAAAAAGGAAGCCAAGAAATAAATTATTTCATTTGAACAAAATCACAAAAGCTGGAATAACTAAAGGCAGTCATGAGCAATACATCAAATCAGTGTCTCCATAAGGAAAACCGTTAACACTTTAATAGCTACAAAACGAATCACTCAATTAATTTCCCACATGCGGAAACAGGTAACAATACATTTATCTGCCAGTATTCTACTCTCCATATCATATATTTCCACAACTGTTAGCAATTTTATTCAGCATAACGGGAAATAAGTTGCACCTCATGGATTCAGGGAGAGAAAGTGGCCTGAGGTCTGCTGCCAGCTGAGCGACTTGATGGAAGAGGTTTCATTTCTCTGTTTTGGTTCTGTTTGTTTTTTCCTCTTTCCCTCTTAATCATTTCCAGTGCACGTGCAGCGTGCTCCAAGTCCATCAGTGAGGACAAATGAGACCTCAAGGATCTCTGGGCCAAAGATTTCAACACACAAACGAGGATCCCACAGGAAGCGACTGCAGCTCCACAGAGCTCCAGGACATGGTGCACCTCCAAAGGGGTCATGAAGTCCATTCCCCAGCCTCAGGCTTCACTGAAGGACCCTAGCTCCTCCCAAGCCCATGTCCTTAATAATCTCCTTGTGTGTGAATCCCAGACCCCAAGCCAAACCCCGCTTGCCTCATCAGTGCTGTCATTAACATGACACCCACGTTCAATCCCCTGGCCTCGAAGCAGACTCAGCTGGTGAAACAAAGGTCAGTAAACATTTAGCATTCGCCTGGGCTCTGGAGAGCCAAAGGAAGGACGCACATACCAGTCTCAGACCACACTGTCAGAAAAATTGCCTTCCGTGCTAACAGTATTTCCAAGCGCTACTGAGCCCTCACTTGTGAACGAGAGACAAGTTTTCTCCCCCAGCTACCCCTTGGCCCCGAGAAAGAAGAGCCCCCACTGAGGCACTAGAGGAACCCTACCTTCCTGAGAAACAGTAATGTCCAATGCTCACCTGTTTCTCCTTCCTCAGCTCCAGAGTCTGCAGAGGTCTCACTTGTAAATGAAACACTTTCAAGGAGGCCTGAAATCCTCCTTGCTTCACAGTTCTCCTTGATGCTGGGAACATCACCACAGGCTATGCATGATGCTGCTTTATCAGTGCAAGAGCCATCTGTCTGAAATCACTTTACCAATCACTTTGTAATACCAACAATGTCCCCCTAGGGTCCCAGGAAGAGCCAGCTTATACCAAATTCTACTTCTTGTTTGGTCAAAGGTGTATCCATGGATGAAATCCTGGTGTATTCTGAACACACAGGAGGACTTCCTCCAGCCTTGAAGAGTACCCAGCAGGTGAGGCATAATTTCTCACAAAGAATAAGAGAGTAGAGGGCTTACCTTGGGCTTCACCACCTTCATGAATGCCCCTCTGACCAAAGCTTCCTCTCGTTCTTGTTTGGTTACTTTCTGGGCATCCAGAAACTTCAAATTGGGCAGCTTGTGCAGAACAAAGCATCTGCAAGAGAACAGTCAGAGACAGCTCAGGAAGACTGGGGTGATGGACTCAAAGGTTCATGCAATTTATCTGATGTTCAGGAAACTGCATCATTAAGTCTTCAGAAGTTTAGATCTGGGGTGCTGCTTCTCCCCTCTTTTTTTTACAAAGAATAATCACTCTTTAGGGAAATTCAAATGGTTCTGTTTTATACATACACTAATTCAAAACATACACTAATGGTTGTTCTTAACTCAAAGGTATACTCACAAAGATCCTATCCATGTATTTACCTTTTTTCTTGAATGATTTTGGAAAGAAGCATTAGAATGGACACTATAAAATACCAGTTCATCTCAGTTGCACAATGTTTCTTAAGCATCTACTTCATGCCAGGCCTAGGTACACAGGGGTGATTTACAACATGGTTCCTGCTCTTTCATTTCAGTTCAGTCACTCAACTGTGTCCAACTTTTTGCAACCCCATGGACTGCAGCATTCCAGGCTTCTCCGTCCATTACAACTCCTGGAGCTTGCTCAAACTCATGTCCATCGAGTCAGTGATGCCATCTAACCATCTCATCCTCTGCTGTCCCTTTCTCTTCCTGCCCTCAGTCTTCCCAGCATCAAAGTCTTCAAATGAGCCAGTTCTTTGTATCAGGTGGCCAAAGTACTGGAGCTTCAGCTTCAGCATCCATCCTTCCAATGAATATTTAGGACTTATTTCCTTTAGGATAGACTGGTTGGATCTCCTTGTAATCCAAGGGACTCTTAAGAGTCTTCTCCAACACCACAGTTCAAAAGCATCAATTCTTCTGTGCTCAGTTTTCTTTATGGTCCAGCTCTCACATCCATACATGATTACTGGGAAAGCCATAGCTTTGACTAGACGGACCTTAGTCAGCAAAGTAATGTCTCTGCTTTTGAATATGCTGTCTATGCTGGTCATAGCTTTTCTTAAATACCAATTTATTAATTCAGCAAGGAGCTCATTTGGCTTCTTTCTATCTGAAAGAAAAGTAAAAGCGCATCTCTCTGCAAAAAAAAAAAAAAAAAAAGAAAACAGACAAAAGGGAATTGTCTGCCATTCACAAGAGGTGTGAGAGTCAGATACGAACCTGGCAACACAAAGAAATCCTCCAGTACACTTAAAGGGTCACGGGGTAAATAGAACATTACACAGGGGAGCCCAGAGGGCTGAGTTCTCATCCTAATTCTGCCTCCAAAGGACTTTGGGGCCTTAGGGAACTACATCCTCTCCCTCTTCTTGCACCCATAGATGAAAGCACAGACCAGAGAGTCTTGCAGCCCTCCCTTCTCCAGTTTGAAAATCATGGGACTCTACAAAAGGATAACCACCAAAAGTCCTGATGCTTTGTCAGAGTATTTTTGTCTTTCTCCAAATATTGATAATTACTGGAAATTTCAAAGCGTAACACAGTCAGTAAAGATGTGTTAGGAAAGAGTCAATCACACAAAGGAGCTGATTCTGTAAGTAATCAGAAACTGACTGGGGGCTCTGAAGAGCATTTCTGTCAATGGTGCTAATGACTCAGAGAATCAGCCACTGCTGGATTTTAAGGAGCCCCTCCCTGCTTTCAAAGGCAGGGGACGCCTTCAGTTCTCCCCCATATCTACTCCAGCAGAATAGTCTTGCTTTGGCCTGTTTTGTTTTTTTTTTTACTTAGGCCTTCCTTGGAGGTTCCGTTTGGACAGAGAGATGCACAGAGAAAATGGTGAGCTCAGTGCTCCAGGAATAAGAGATGAATGAATGTGGGGTCTGCAGATAGACACACGGGTGAAGCCTGGGTTTTGGCAATTATGAGCTCATGACTTGGGCAGACCAAACAGCATCCCTAGGCCTGAGTTACTGCATCTGTGCAGTAAGTCAATGACCACTTCCTTCCACATTTGAAGGTTATGTGAGGATGTACATACCTGGGCACAAAAGAACTTTAGAAGCGTAGTGGGCACCACTGACACCCCATTCCAATACGACGGGTATTCTCTTTATGACCTCTCCAGATTTCCAGTGACAGCAGAGAGCTTCCGTGTCAAAGACAATGAAAGCAGGAAAATAGTATCTGCGCTATAAAATGCACGCATACACAACAGGAGAGAAATGCAGGATGCGTGGGAACTCAAAAATATAAACACTCCATTTGTTGTATTTTGGTTTGGTGATACTGGCTGTCTCTAGAATCTTTTAACCAAAAAAAAAAAAAAAAGGAAGCCAAGAAATAAATTATTTCATTTGAACAAAATCACAAAAGCTGGAATAACTAAAGGCAGTCATGAGCAATACATCAAATCAGTGTCTCCATAAGGAAAACCGTTAACACTTTAATAGCTACAAAACGAATCACTCAATTAATTTCCCACATGCGGAAACAGGTAACAATACATTTATCTGCCAGTATTCTACTCTCCATATCATATATTTCCACAACTGTTAGCAATTTTATTCAGCATAACGGGAAATAAGTTGCACCTCATGGATTCAGGGAGAGAAAGTGGCCTGAGGTCTGCTGCCAGCTGAGCGACTTGATGGAAGAGGTTTCATTTCTCTGTTTTGGTTCTGTTTGTTTTTTCCTCTTTCCCTCTTAATCATTTCCAGTGCACGTGCAGCGTGCTCCAAGTCCATCAGTGAGGACAAATGAGACCTCAAGGATCTCTGGGCCAAAGATTTCAACACACAAACGAGGATCCCACAGGAAGCGACTGCAGCTCCACAGAGCTCCAGGACATGGTGCACCTCCAAAGGGGTCATGAAGTCCATTCCCCAGCCTCAGGCTTCACTGAAGGACCCTAGCTCCTCCCAAGCCCATGTCCTTAATAATCTCCTTGTGTGTGAATCCCAGACCCCAAGCCAAACCCCGCTTGCCTCATCAGTGCTGTCATTAACATGACACCCACGTTCAATCCCCTGGCCTCGAAGCAGACTCAGCTGGTGAAACAAAGGTCAGTAAACATTTAGCATTCGCCTGGGCTCTGGAGAGCCAAAGGAAGGACGCACATACCAGTCTCAGACCACACTGTCAGAAAAATTGCCTTCCGTGCTAACAGTATTTCCAAGCGCTACTGAGCCCTCACTTGTGAACGAGAGACAAGTTTTCTCCCCCAGCTACCCCTTGGCCCCGAGAAAGAAGAGCCCCCACTGAGGCACTAGAGGAACCCTACCTTCCTGAGAAACAGTAATGTCCAATGCTCACCTGTTTCTCCTTCCTCAGCTCCAGAGTCTGCAGAGGTCTCACCTTGTAAATGAAACACTTTCAAGGAGGCCTGAAATCCTCCTTGCTTCACAGTTCTCCTTGATGCTGGGAACATCACCACAGGCTATGCATGATGCTGCTTTATCAGTGCAAGAGCCATCTGTCTGAAATCACTTTACCAATCACTTTGTAATACCAACAATGTCCCCCTAGGGTCCCAGGAAGAGCCAGCTTATACCAAATTCTACTTCTTGTTTGGTCAAAGGTGTATCCATGGATGAAATCCTGGTGTATTCTGAACACACAGGAGGACTTCCTCCAGCCTTGAAGAGTACCCAGCAGGTGAGGCATAATTTCTCACAAAGAATAAGAGAGTAGAGGGCTTACCTTGGGCTTCACCACCTTCATGAATGCCCCTCTGACCAAAGCTTCCTCTCGTTCTTGTTTGGTTACTTTCTGGGCATCCAGAAACTTCAAATTGGGCAGCTTGTGCAGAACAAAGCATCTGCAAGAGAACAGTCAGAGACAGCTCAGGAAGACTGGGGTGATGGACTCAAAGGTTCATGCAATTTATCTGATGTTCAGGAAACTGCATCATTAAGTCTTCAGAAGTTTAGATCTGGGGTGCTGCTTCTCCCCTCTTTTTTTTACAAAGAATAATCACTCTTTAGGGAAATTCAAATGGTTCTGTTTTATACATACACTAATTCAAAACATACACTAATGGTTGTTCTTAACTCAAAGGTATACTCACAAAGATCCTATCCATGTATTTACCTTTTTTCTTGAATGATTTTGGAAAGAAGCATTAGAATGGACACTATAAAATACCAGTTCATCTCAGTTGCACAATGTTTCTTAAGCATCTACTTCATGCCAGGCCTAGGTACACAGGGGTGATTTACAACATGGTTCCTGCTCTTTCATTTCAGTTCAGTCACTCAACTGTGTCCAACTTTTTGCAACCCCATGGACTGCAGCATTCCAGGCTTCTCCGTCCATTACAACTCCTGGAGCTTGCTCAAACTCATGTCCATCGAGTCAGTGATGCCATCTAACCATCTCATCCTCTGCTGTCCCTTTCTCTTCCTGCCCTCAGTCTTCCCAGCATCAAAGTCTTCAAATGAGCCAGTTCTTTGTATCAGGTGGCCAAAGTACTGGAGCTTCAGCTTCAGCATCCATCCTTCCAATGAATATTTAGGACTTATTTCCTTTAGGATAGACTGGTTGGATCTCCTTGTAATCCAAGGGACTCTTAAGAGTCTTCTCCAACACCACAGTTCAAAAGCATCAATTCTTCTGTGCTCAGTTTTCTTTATGGTCCAGCTCTCACATCCATACATGATTACTGGGAAAGCCATAGCTTTGACTAGACGGACCTTAGTCAGCAAAGTAATGTCTCTGCTTTTGAATATGCTGTCTATGCTGGTCATAGCTTTTCTTCCACGCAGTAAGCGTCTTTTAATTTCATGGCTGCAGTCACCATCTGCAGTGATTTTGGAGCCCCCCAAAATAAAGTCTGACACTGTTTCCATTATTTCCCTATCTATTTGCCATGAAGTGATGGGACCAGATGCCATGATCTTTGTTTTCTGAATGTTGAGCTTTAAGCCAACTTTTTCACTCTCCTCTTTCACTTTCATCAAGAGACTCTTTAGTTCCTCTTCGCTTTCTGCCATAAGGGTGATGTCATCTGCATATCTGATATTTCTCCCCCGGCAATCTTGATTCCAGCTTGTGCTTATTCCAGCCTAGTATTTTGCATGAGGTACTCTGCATATAAGTTAAATAAGCAGGGTGACAATATACAACCTTGATATACTCCTTTTCCTATTTGGAGCCAGTCCATTGCTCCATGTCCAGTTCTAACTGTTGCCTCTTGACCTGCATACAGATTTCTCAGGAGCAGGTAAGACGGTCTGGTATTCCCATTTCTTGAAAAATTTCCCACAATTTGTTGTGATCCACACAGTCAAAGGCTTTAATGTAGTCAGTGAAGCAAAAGTAGATGTTTTTCTGGAATTCTCTGCTTTTTCTATGATCCAACGGATGTTGGCAATTTAAGGCGTTCTAATATAACGGGGAAGATGGGTTCAAAGACAGAAATTAGAAATTGGCAAAGCTAAGCACCAAGTTTGAGGTTAGGCACAAACTAGCTTTGCAAACACAAAGAACGAAGAACAAGAAGTCTTAAGAAAGCTTCAAAGAAACAAGTCCTAAAGCAGTTCCCAAACACTAAGTTTTTTTCTCAGTGTAAATGTTACTTGAGGTGTGAGCAGACCTCCCTCATCAGTGCAGCCTTAGGTCCCCAAGGCCAGCACCCCCAGTTCATAGGATGGTCTCACATCATCAAAGGGCCTCATATCTGCTTGTCCAGGTGAAAGACTCAGCAGATCACTCAAATGCCAAATAGCTCAGAGGTTTCTAGTCACAGCCTTCCTACGACTTAAAGTCAAAAATACTCTAAATTCTTTTGTGGTATCCTTTTCCTGCTCAGAAATTTCCACACCAACATCGGAGGTCCTAGAAATTTGACTACCTACTTCCTGTTCTCTCCCTGGCCTCAAGCTACTCATTATCTTCTCTTACTTCTCCCTAAGCCTCTTCTTTCTCTCTCTGAATGCCACTTAAGCTTACTCTAAACCAGGCAAGTTCTGCAAAGGCCCCAATACCTTTCTATCCTCTAGAAGAACTCCCACTGGCCTCAGTCAGTGTCAGAGAAAACTTCCATCTTCTGCTTGTAGCTGCAAAGTCTTGATGACAACAGATTCTTTCAAATAAAGACACGTACAGACAGAAACATATGTCAGGAGTGACGCTCAAAGGAGTAAAGACACCCACTAAGTGTAGGGTGGGAAAAGATGAATATTCAGGTGAAGAAAAATCAGTATTAGAAAATCAGCCAATGTTTAATGATGGAATGAAAGATGTCTTCACGGGGCTGGCAGGAACGATGGTAACAACAGACAGCAGGTTGTCATTTCGCCCCACTTTGGATCACAGCCCTGAAATCAAAGGAGAGAGAGAGAAGCGCTAGCTTTTAAGCTAGTTAAAAATTTTTCGATGACAAAGAGCTACTGTTTTCAGAGCACTCTTCTCTCAACACCAAAGAAACATCCATGAAACAGGCTGCCAGCTCCCCTGAAACTAGGGGTGACCTGACTCCCACCCAGGTGGTAAGCCTGGATTTCCAGGTGTTTGGTGCCTAAAGATGTCTGAGAGATACTAGGAAGACTCGTTCCAAATAGTTCAGTATGAGACTCAGCTCAGGACTCACAGTATGTCCCTTAGGAGAAATCTTCTTTCATTTATTTACACATTCACCCACCCAACAAATACTTAGAGACTACCACCTGCCAAGAGCTGAGCTGGGTGCTCAGAATAGGTGATGCACAGAACAGACAAGGTCCCTACTCTCAACGAACTTACATTCTAGCTCAGTGGGTCCCAGACTTGAGGAGGTGACAGAATCCCCCAGAGGCCTTGTTGAAACACAAATTACAGAGTCCTTCCCTAGAGTTTCTGATTCATTGCGTCTAGAATGAAGTTTCAAATTTACATCCTAATAAGTTCCCAGGTAAGGCTGATATGCTGCTAGATCTGCTGAGAATCACTGTCCATGTACATAAACACCACAAGGATGAATGGTTTTGTAATTATGAAGATGATAAGGTGGCCAAGTGTATCCTTCCCAGTTCAACTAATGGTCTGTCCTGCCCCCCAATGTCTGTGGTCCCCAGTGCCCAGACAGAAGCCATATCCACCAGACCTTATTTCTTGCCCCTTGGTGGTTTGGAACCAGCTCTAAACCAGCTCTGCCAATGTTAGTCAGTGAGCTTCCTGCCCGCCTGTCCCATTCTGGTCTTGGGAGATCTATTTCCCTTTGTTCTAGGTCATGTCAGGGTGTCAAAAGCTGCAGCTTCAATCCTGAGTATAATACAAGTTTGCCATAAAAATACAAGAAAGGATTCCAGAAGCCACAGAATGAAGGCTTTTACAATATCAATTCAACCCTTGTAAATTTAATCCAGGGTTATTTGTTGCACCAAAATCTCTTTACTGTGATGTATTACTTAGTTACCAGGGTTATCACAGCCGTATCCTAAAGTTGCATAGTACATAAAACATTTCAGTTAACAATGCGGGAAGGTTAACTCCCCCAGATAACCTGCAATCACCAGGGCTAGTCCAGATGACATGCCTCTGTCAGCTTCCACGAGCTATTGATGGTTCAATCAGTTTGTTTTGAAGGTAAAGTACAACAAAAGGGCAGTAAACTTATTCAGACTGTCAACAGGGGCTATCGGGAATGGGACTTGCAGGTAAGTAATTCTGGGTGTTTTAAAGCTATTATCAAACAGCAATGGTTGAAGGAAGAGACAGCTACTAATAACACAGAAGGCAGCCATCATAAACCACTTTATGGCAGAAACCCCCGTCCATAAATCCTGCAGCACCCGGAGACAGCTTCAGATTTATAAAACTGCTTGTTAAGCCAGGGCACTGCTTAATGAAAAGAGATCCGTCTAAGTTCTCAGGCTCACATCCCCAGCTCCAGAGGGCAATGCCAATTTTCCTGACCTTCCCAAGGTGGTTGGGAGAAAGCCTTAGGGCCGGGAGGGGTGCTGGCTGTGACATGGAGGGTGAGGTTACCCAGAGGATACCAGGGACCCTGGGAAGGTTTTCAAAGAACCACCTGTCTCTGCACGCAGATTCTCGAAAAGCGAGACCCACACACAGCTTTTCAGGTTCTCTCTCTTTTCATAGAGGAAGTGCCATTTCCTGAAAGAAATCCTCTAAAGAGATGCTTACAACTGGTAGGGGGACAAAAACACCAGCAGAAAGCTTTTTTGGTTTGTTTGGTTTTTGCTCCCAAGTCAGTTTTCTCTACCAAAAGCTCTGGCACTTTTCATCTAAACTTCAAAAGGAAGGGAGGATGCTGTCTCCTGCCCACATCTGCTCCCGGGGGATCTGGCTGCCCCCCAGGCCCTTTGCACAACTACAGGCACCCTGAGCCGGATCTCTTACATCTGCTCCCGGGGCTGGTTGCCATGTTTCTTGTTCTGAGACTCTACCCAAGAAACACCTCATTTCCAGATCTCAAGGGAACTGCATGAGAGCCCCGGGGACTTTTCCCACCTCCTTCCCGTTACAGCACTCTATGCTTCTTCCTATTGCCTCTTGCTGCCTTCTCGCTCTCATGCACGGGAAATGGGGAGACAAGCTGGGGGTCACCCCCCACTGGGGGCCCCTGAAGGCAACAATAGGTGATCCACGAACTGTTCTCATCTTTTCACAAAGCTTAACAGAAAAGCGTGAACACGCCAACGGAACATCAAGCTTCTTTGCTCTGGATGGCATCGACCCCGTTTGGTAACACAGCTTACCTCATGCTGATCGAAAACACTGATCAACAGCTAAGCGTCTCTAATTTTGAAAAGTTAGCAGTCGCTTAAATGAAGCTTACTGGAGAGGCCAAAGCTTTCAAATGTATGTGTTGGAGGGAAAAACAAGAGGGAGGTCTTCCCAACAAAAAGCATGTGGACTCACAGGGTAGAGGAAAGAGCCCAGACTCTGGGCTTAGCTTCCTGTGTGACCTTGGCTCAGTCTCTGCCGCCTTCCTGAGCCTCAGTTTCTCCATCTGTGCCATGAAGGGGGTGGGCTAATGCTGCCCCAGCCTCTTAAGCTTCAGTTTGCTTGCTTGCTTTCTATGTGCCTCCGAGTTAATCTACAATAAATACACCCATCTTCTCCTCTCTTTCGTATTGCTCCAATTTGCTTGTCTCACTACCCCCTCACACCTTCAGGTAAGGGAGGATGGTGAGGAAAAGTCAATAAAGACCACAGAGTAATGAACAAACACCGCGATGAAGAGATGACAACGCTCTCCCTCTAATGAGCCGAGGTGAGCTCACCTACAGCATTAATGAACATCTGACAACCAGCCAAGGCCGGCCGATTTCCCTCACAGTTCACCGGCAGCACGTTTGAAGTCTCAGTGCAAATAATACACCCACAGGACAGACCAAGGCCCTCTACAGAGGGGAACCAGCAATTACTCTGTGGGTTTCTGTCACTTTGATCTCTAGGTCGTGACCTTTGCTTTCCTGTGATCTTCAAAGCCCAGATTGCAGATTAGCTGGAGAATGCTCACTGGGTTATGTAAGCCACAAGTTTTACGGCTCCTCTAGGGCTGGGAAACGGTGGAAGCTCAGGGCGGCCAGCAGCGGCCGGCCGGTCCCTCCCTCCTGCCTCTCGGCTGAGTGTGACAGACACTGGGCAGGCCTCAGGGCTGCTCCATGGGAGGGAACAAAGAAAGGGCGTCATGTTTTAAATAATTTCAAGTTGTAAGGAATACAGAGGAGCCTACTGAGGAGGAGGGAGGAAGGAGAGACTCGCCAGAGACTGGAGTCGCAGGAGACAATAAGGATTTAGTGCCAGAAGGATTTAGTGAGGTAGCGCTCGGAGCCCAAGACACCAGCGGCCGTGTCTGCTGCCTGAGGTCTAGTATTGTGTACCCTGACCTGAACTCTACCTTATCTTAGCAAGAGGAAAGAAAAGACTGACAAAAGAAGACAAGAAATAGACCATACTGGGCATCCAAGCTCCCCAGACTTGGTTCATTGTCTGGCCGGTATTCAAGTCCATGGGAGGCCCCAAGAGGATCCTCAGGATGATGGTGGTCCCCCAGCTCACTTGGCTGCCTCACTCTCTTCCCACCCCTTCAGGTCCAGCACCACCACTCAACGTGAACCTCCATTCAACATTCACTCCAAAATAGCACGCCCAGGGCGCGCACACGGCAGAGCCGCAGCAGGTTTCAGCGCCTGTAATAACATGGCAATGGACACATTTCAGCCACGAGCCATGATGAATGGTGTAGAGAAACCCAGGCTCGGCTCTGCTCCTGTCCCAGCAGATCCAGGCCACCGCTAAACAACCTGGTAGTATGCTCATGTTCACATGCAGATTTAATGAGGCTGCTTTACTGTGTGGACGCGTGCCAAGAAAATCCAACTGGGCACACAGGGGCAAAGTGAGGAAGGAAAAGGGGTGCTGTGGGGGGAGGGGGGAAGCACCCACAGAAACTGAAGCAGCTCTGGGGTCATTTCCAATAGCTCCATAAATCTGGTCACTTCCCATTTCTGGTCCAGTGGTTGGCCACAGCGTGACCTAAAACTGGGCTGACCTCTCTGAAATCAACATCTCTCCCGGAAATGAAACAAGAGACATACTTGTTTTGATGTATGGCTGGGTGACATGTTATAAATATTACATCACATAACCACAGAGGATGCCAATCAATAAGAATTTTTTTTAGACAGCACTAAATGAACCATGGGTTGTTGCTTCTGAATACACTCCTTTAAGTTTCCTACTACTGCTTAAATGATTAATAGAAGACATATTGTCAGAAAATGTACTTAAAGTGAAAAACAGTAAACTGTAGAAATATCATTCATGTTTTCAGCAATTTTATAGTGAAAATGTCTCATAAATTTGCATAGAGGCCCTCCTATTAAGCTCTCAGTAACAGCTTGAAGGAAGGCCGACCTCATGCTTAGTGGATGAAGGGCCAGGAAAATATTTTACTGAAAGGAAACAAAAGGTGGATACATTGCTTTGTAGAAACCCGAATGCCACAGGAACTTGGCATTCAGAAGTCTTGTTGTGAAACTCTAAAATTTCTCAGGGACAAATAATGCAAAAGCTCCAGGATGAATAAAGGAAGGCTTTTTACAGACCACAGAACAGAAATGCCTCATCCACCCACTCATCTCATCCAAATGCAAGGGTGATGACGCTTGTTAAACCAGACATTAAAAATAAGTAAAATGAATTAAAAAATTAGAACTTCCATAGAATAGGCCTACAAGTCCGCTCCTGCAGTCAGTAG
This sequence comes from Madoqua kirkii, assembly GCA_006408675.1. NCBI lineage: Eukaryota > Metazoa > Chordata > Mammalia > Artiodactyla > Bovidae > Madoqua > Madoqua kirkii. Next base: position 44,699 of record SJYC01054345.1, read on the forward strand.
GTCACTGGGTGGGCCACACTGAATCCTCCTTCCATCACTCTTAGTTCCTGTTTCTCTCAGAGGGTGAGCATCTTGCCTGTGTTGTGGACTTTGTAATTCTGACCAGATGTGAATCCGGCTGCATGTGGCCCCTGGAATCCAGCTCCTCATGGCAATCTTGACATACATGTAGTAACACACAGCCTTCCCAGCCCCAGCCCCCAACGGCTTCTGGGGTACCAGATCAGAAGCTAGGAGGGTATGATTAAAGGGTACCCGGGCATGCCCAGGAGAAGGATCACTCTTCTAGAATCCCAATCTTTCCTAAAGAATCCTGACCAAACAACCAACACTTGGGTGGATTCTGAAGGGGAGATCCTTGCTTTTTAATTGCATTTGTTGATTTCCAAGTAGATCTACTTCCAAACAGGCAGTGGGCACCTGAGGTGCCCAAAGAGCCCCACGTTTCTCTCCAAGTGTTCAGTTCATCAGAAGGAAGGGTGATTTCAGGCCACCTCCTCTAGACAGACACCAGGCCCATATTCCACTGCCAGCACTGCTTTCGGTACTGATAAGGCTTCAAAGGGCAAGAAGACACTGTCCTGACTTTCAGGAAGCCGTTCTCTGGATGTTGACGTGTATGAAGTAGTAAGAGAAGAGTGTAAGAAGGATATATAAAATGGTATGAGTGGTGACAGAGGGTCTGTCACTGCCTGGGAGGACAGTGTCACAGAACAGCAGAGCCATCAAGGAATTTAAATACTCTTTAGTCCAGTCGTTCTTAATTAAGCATCAATGTCATCTATTGCCTATTTTGTTGGATCTGGCACTAAATGAACCAAAACGCCTTGGATGAATCACAAGTATAGCCTTGGTAAAGGGTCACTGATCGAAACTGTCCTCCCCGTTTTAAAAGTCCCACCAGCAAAACTCGTCTCCATATCAGATCTTTTGATCTGGCTCCTTATCCCACAGGTCTGAGTATTTCTTCCAAGGAGACTAGTTACAATAACAACAGTAAAAATGAGTATTAGCTTTTTCTTTTTCTTTTACACCCTATAAAGCTTTCTTTGAGACTGAATAGAGTGGAGTGGGAGATTTTCCTCAGTGTGTTCAGTTCAGTCGTGTCCGACCCTTTGCAACCCCATGGAGGGGGCAGGGGGCGGGGTTGCACGCCAGGCCTCCCTGTCCATCACCAACTCCCAGAGTCCACCCAAACCCATGTCCATCAAGTTGGTGATGCCATCCAGCCATCTCATCCTCTGCCGTCCCCTTCTCCTCCTGCCCCCAATCCCTCCCAGCATCAGGGTCTTTAGTCTAAAATAAGTGCCTAGAGTTCAATTCACATGTAACTTCATGAATGGGTAAATGAATGCGCTTGTGTGTGAATGTCTGCATATACACATATGCATGTATATGTACACATATATAATTTATTGGATGACTTTAAAGAATTAAAACCAAAAATCTGAAGAAAAAAGTCAGAATTTCCCCCAAAATGCCTGGTCTACTAAACATGATATCCGAGAGAACTTTCCTCTACCGCCTGACCCTTCTAAGATATATTTTATAATAAGTTGCTGCCCGAAGATCAAGTGTTTAAAAACAACCTCTTCATACATGAAATCACCTATTAAAGGTGCCAAAGTTGATGCGAGTAACTGTTAAAGAAGAAAACTAAGTTCTAAGTGATTAACTTAGAAGATTGATTTATAAATTGTAACTATTCACTTGCTGGATATTAACCACATTTCTCCTATGAGAAATCACGTTCACATCAACAGTATCATATCCCAGATAAAAGTCTTCATGAGAAAAATTGATTTATTACAGTTCTTTTAAGACAGGGATAGAACTTTATTCTAAGATGGCCTAAAAATAGTCTAAGATTCCTTCAAAATTCTTCCCAATAAAGTACAACTGAAATTTTGCTGTACACTAACATCTATGTTTCTTTTTAAATAGATAATTTTGAAGAGATTTCACTATTTCTTACAGCTTTGCCTTTATACAAAATGCATGCCCTTAAATACACTCCTTCATCACCACAGATTTAAAAATCTGAACCCCAACAGGACCAGTTCCTCTAAAACTATTATCCTCTCTTGCCAATCTTCCAAAACTTACTTTCTAGTAGTCCTTCCTACTAAACAGATAGTCAATACCAAAATCAGATTGATTATATTGATTATATTCTTTGTAGCCAAAGATGGAGAAGCTCTATACAGTCAGCAAAAACAAGACTGGGAGCTGACTGTGGCTCAGACCATGAACTCCTTATTGCCAAATTCAGACTTAAATTGAAGAAAGCAGGAAAAACCACTACACCATTTGACCTAAATCAAATCCTTTATGTTTATATGGTGGAAGTGAGAAATAGTCAAGGAATTAGATCTGATAGAGTTCCTGAAGAACTACGGACGGACGTTCATGACGTTGTACAAGAGGCAGTGATTAAGACCATTCCCAAGAAAAAGAAATGCAAAAAGGCAAAATAGTTGTCTGAGGAGGCCTTACAAATAGCTGAGAAAAGAAGAGAAGCTAAAGGCAAAGGATAAACGGTAAAATATACTCATTTGAATGCAGCATTCCAAAGAATAGCAAGGAGAGATAAGAAAGCCTTCCTCAGTGATCAGTGCAAAGAAATAGAGGAAAACAATAGAATGGAAAAGACTGGCGATCTCGTCAAGGAAATTAGAGATACCAAGGGAACATTTCATGCAAAGAAGAGCACAGTAAAAGACAGAAATGGTATGGACCTCAGAGAAGCAGAAGATATTAAGAAGAGGTGGCAAGAATACACAGAATAACTGTACAAAAAAGATCTTCATGACCCAGATAACCATGATAGTGTGATCACTCACTTAGAGCCAGACATCCTGGAATGCAAAGTCAAATGGGCCTTAGGAAGCATCACTATGAACAAAGCTAGTGGAGGTGATGGAATTCCAGTTGAGCTCTTTCAAATCCTGAAAGTTGAAACTGTGAAAGTGCTGCACTCCTTATGCCAGCACATTTGGAAAACTCAGCAGTGGCCACAGGACTGGAAAAGGTCAGTTCATTCCAATCCCAAAGAAAGGCAGTGCCAAAGAGTGCTCAAACTACTGTACAATTGCACTCATCTCACATGCTAGCAAAGTAATGCTCAAAATTTTCCAAGCCAGGCTTCAACAATACGTGAACTGTGAACTTCCAGATGTTCAAGGTGGATTTAGAAAAGGCAGAGGAACCAGAGATCAAATTGCCAACACCCAGTGGATCATCAAAAAAGCAAGAGAGTTCCAAAAAAACATCTACTTCTGCGTGACTACACCAAAACTTTTCATGGTGTAGATCACAACAAACTGTGGCAAATTCTTCAAGAGATGGTAATACCAGACCACCTGACCTCCCTCCTGAGAAAGCTGCATGTAAGAGAGTTCCAAAAAAACATCTACTTCTGCGTGACTACACCAAAACTTTTCATGGTGTAGATCACAACAAACTGTGGCAAATTCTTCAAGAGATGGTAATACCAGACCACCTGACCTCCCTCCTGAGAAAGCTGCATGCAAGTCAAGAGGTAACAGTTAGAATTGTAAATGGAACAAAAGACTGGTTTCAAATTTGGAAAGGAGTATGTCAAGGCTGTATATTGTCACCCTGCTGATTTAACTTATATGCACAGTACATCATGCGGAATGCCAGGCTGGATGAAGCACAAGCTGAAATTAAGATTGCCGGGGGAGAAATATCAGTAACCTCAGATATGTAGATGACACCACCCTTACGGCAGAAAGTGAAGTGGAACTAAAGAGTCTCTTGATGAAAGTGAAAGAAGAGAGTGAAAAAGTTGGCTTAAAGCTCAACAATTCAGAAAACTAAGATCATGACATCCAGCCCCATCACTTCACAGCAAACAGATGGGGAAACAATGAAAACAGTGAGACACTTTATTCTCTTGGGCTCCAAAATCACTGCAGACAGTGAATGCAGCCATGAAATTAAAAGAACTTGCTCCTTAGAAGAAAAGCTATGACCAACCTAGACAACCTATTAAAAAGCAGAGACATTACTTTACCAACAAAGGTTCATGTAGTCAAAGCTATGGTTTTTCTGGTAGTCATGTATGGATGTGAGAGTTGGACTATAAAGAAAGCTGAGCACAGAAGAATTGATGCTTTTGAACTGTGGTGTTGGAGAAGACTCTTGAGAGTCCCGTGGACTGCAAGAAGATCAAATCAGTGAATCCTAAAGGAAATCAGCCCTGACTGTTCATTGGAAGGACCAATATTGAAGCTGAAACTCCAATACTTTGGCCACCTGATGCAAAGAATTGACTCATTGGAAAAGACCCTGATGCTGGTAAAGATTGAAGGTGGGAGGAGAAGGGGATGACAGAGGATGAGATGGTTGGATGGCATCATTGACACAATGGACATGAGTTTGAGTTAGCTCTGGGAGTTGGTGACGGACAGGGAAGCCTGGCATGCTGCAGTCCATGGGGTTTCAAAGAGTCGGACACGACTGACTGAACTGAACTGAGTCCTCCCTACCTTATATTTCTTCCCTTCCTCCCTTTTTTTCTTCCCTCCCTCCTTGTACATTGATTCAGGTGGAGTGCTAGTGAGAGCTTAGATTATAATGGAGAGAGAAGCTATACATATGAAAACATCATTTAAAATGTTTAGAAAACAATAATCAAGAATGAGAGCATACAAAATTTAAAATGAAGAGCAAAAATAAAGTGAATTTAGTGAAATGGGTAAGATCAAAAAAGATTCCCTAAAGAGGATTTTGGATTAGGTATTTCAAAGCTGATATATTAGAAGTAGAGAGAAAAAAGAATAGTGTTTTCACTTTGGACTCCATCTAAGATCAAAGTCATGGACCTTATGGAATTTTCTCTTGAGACTGTATATAAACTCCCTAAACTTTCATGGGAAGGCCTCTTTCTCCAAGATGTGACTCTGAAGCAGACAGGAAGATCTTATGACGCAGAGGAGGGGCCAGTGAAATACATCCCGTGGGTCTAATTTGGCCTGCTGCATGTTTTTGTGAATAAAGTTTTATTGGAACACAGCATTGCCCATTCATTTACAAACTGTTCATTACTGCTGCTGCTAAGTCACTTCAGTTGTGTCCAACTCTTTGCAACCCCATAGATGGCAGCCCACCAGGCTCCCCTGTCCCTGGGATTCTCCAAGCAAGAACACTGGAGTGGGTTGCCATTTCCTTCTCCAATGCATGAAAGTGAAAAAAAGTCGCTCAGTCATGTCTAATTCTTCGCGACCCCATGGATGGCAGCCTACCAGGCTCCTCTGTTCATTACTACTTATGCACTATAATAGAAGAGTTGAATAGTTGCAACAGAGGCCACATGACTTTCGAAGCATACAGTATTTAATATCCAGCCCTTTACAGACAAATTGGTTAATCCCTGGGCTAGACCACTCAACGTCTTTTCATTTTTCTTGGTTCTTGTTACCCTCAATAAAGGGAGACCCTGGCTATAAGCTACCCAATGGGGTAAAGTTTAATACAGCATGTAGGGACCACTGATGCTTACCAGACATCTATTATGTACCCCAGAGTATAATATTCTCTCTCCAAAAATGTCATTTTTTCTTTTCATACTATGCTCAAACCCCTAGATACTCACCTATATCTCTTGTAGTCTTCCTCATCCTTTTCCAGGCTGACGAGCTCATTGGGACATGCCACATTCCCCAGGAGGCTGAGGTACTCCAGAGCTGGTGTCACTTCTGCCAGGTGATCAAGCAGATACTCCAAGTCAGTGATGTGACAAAGGTTAAGGACTGGTCCAGAAAGACAAAAGGCTTAGCAAGGGGTACAGACCATAACTGACAGGCACAGCCTAGCAGCTGATGAACCCCATCTGCTCCCAGGACATGACATGGATAGGGGCTGAAATCAACTTGCTGTGGGTGTCTGACATGGTTAGTTTTTCACTCCCACTGGGGACACAGCTCAACTTTTAATGAAAGCAAGAAATTACTTCCAAAGGTCTCATCAGAAATACACTCTTTCTCCTTTGGGGGTAGTCCATCATTAAAACAGGGGGATAGCGTGGATGCAAACTGGGATTGGCCTCCTCTGTGATCTGAGAGCCTATTGTGGAGCTAGGCATTGCTCAGTGGCCTCACTGGTGGCAATAAGACATTACGTTGGGTGAAAAGGAGTACAAGGCTAAGAAGAAAAGACAACAGAACAGGTGTAGGCATAAGTAGAGGCCATGACTACCGGGAGCCTACCAGTGAAAAGAGTTAGCTAACATTATATCAGCAGACAGAATGGGGCCCTTACCAGGAAATGACGGCACAGCATACAGGGGCTAAATACATGATGGTAGATGCCACTGGTAAGAATCAAAGAGTCAGGGTACCACTTCCAGGAAAAGAAGGCCAAATGAAATAAAAGGGCTGCCCTTATTCTGTGAGGATGCTACCTAACCTTGGGGGTGTTATCCCAATTTTCTCATACTTCAGTTTCTCAGTTGAACTCCAAATCCAACCAACATCTGAATCCAGTCCCTAACACATCTGCCAGAGGATCACCACACGGAAGTTTAAACTAGCTCTAACAATCATGAGAGAGAGTTTTCATTCCCCTAGAGACTGAATTCCCACACAGTGACTCAATTTAGCTAGTTGGGGAGGTCACAAAGAATACGTAATTTCCTCTTTTCCCTGTGATGGCCTTTCAGATGGCTGAGGCTCACACATCTCCCTTCAACTTTATATTCTCTAAACTAAGTGCCTTCGAGCACTATTCATACATAAGCCACGTAAAGATCGTATGGAAGAACAGCACTAGACTGGGGGGGTGGGGGACAAGAGCAAAACAGTGAAGACACACAAGCAGGAGAGGGGCAATCTATTAAAGAGGGTCTGAGCGTCCTCATAGGTTGTGGGTGTCTACTGGCCCACACCATCATTTCCTAAACAAAGACAGGACACTGTACAACCGAGTTATTGATCTTTCAAATCTTCAACAAGTGATATCCAGGAATGACCACAAAGGATCACTGGAATGAGGAGGACAGATGAGAAGCATATGGAGAAGATGAGTGAGAAGGTCCTACCAAGGAGGTAAGCTTGAAATACAGAGGGTAAGTGACCAGGAGTCAAAACTTTAACGAAATTCATCACTCAAAACAAAACATACTTATTACTTCTTAAAGTTCAGTAACCACACTCTTTAAGAAAATTATCTAAATAAAACTAAATTAAAATGATAATGAACAATTTCAGGAAAAATTTGCCTTTTCCAGCAAGTTCTATCTTTGGATGTTTCACAGTCATTACATTAAATAAAGAAAAGGAAAAACAAGGAATCTTGCCAGTACTCTCCTACAAGTGCTGCCGTTCAACCCAGGCAAAAGCATCTCAGAGAACCCTGTGCACTGGATTGCCTTCCTCAAAAATTTCTCAGTCTTAGTCCAGTACTCAGGATGGGCCAGGGCCAGCAGCATCACTCAGGGGGGATACTCCACGCCTCAACTTGGACCTGCATACACCTCAGCCCAAGTCCTGGTTTCTTCCCTCCAGGGTTCTCTCCAACCTTCTTGCCCACATATGGTACCCATTGGATATGCCAAAGAACAACAGGACTCATATCCATTGGGCTCCCAGAAGCCTCAAGCCAGGTCCTAGTTCAAGGAGGCAGCCAGACAAGCTGAACATTCTTACTGGCCAGCATTGTATTTCCGTAAAACTCCAAGAATGGACCGCCAAAATGGCACTGATGTGCAGCTCTGAAGTATTTATGTGAACAATGGCCCTGGAGAACCCATGGGAAGCCCTTTCTACTATGGACAGCAAAGTCCAGATCAAACCTACTTCTCTCTTAGAGATAAATTACTTAAACTTTCATCTTTTTTTTCATCTACTGCACAAAGGTGAGAATGTGAAGAAATGGAACTCAAAACTGGCAAGCTCTCCAAGGTAGAGAAACAGTAGACAACTGAGTTGGCTTGAAGTCCCAGTCATTTCTCAACATTTGGTAATTAGCGATGGGAAGGCTTGCATCCTACCATCCAAGGAAGTAGTGGTGGTGGTGGTGGTGGTGTAGTCACTAACTCATGTCCGACTCTTACGATCCCATGGACAGTAGCCTGTCAGGCTCCTCTGTCCAAGGGATTCTCCAGGCAAGAATACTGGAGTGGGTTTCCATGTCCTCCTCCAGAAGATCTTCCCAAACCAGGGATCAAACCCAGGTCTCCCACATTGCAGGCGGATTCTTTACCATCTGAGCCACCTGTAAAACTTAATTAAATAATGAAGTTATAAGGGAATTTGCAGGACAAAATAGAAAAAGTTCTCATACATAGTATAAGAGAGATTGTTTTCTAAACACTTTAATGTATGGTATCTGTCAACTTAAAAAATTTAATTTGCTTCGACACATTTTTTATTCCAAATACACATTCATCTCCATACATAATTTTGTGTTTGCAATTATACAGTCTTTGCCTTTAAGAGAGCGTCTTCAAATTATGTAAGCGTCACACTTCACAAAATCTGGATCTGCCTCTTAGCAGGAGGCTGTGGAAATGGAAACTCATTTGAATGTCTTGATCATTGGAATTTCTTGGGCAAAGGGTCTGCAGGCTTCAAGAAGCTTCAGCCATTCGGTGCCAGTGAATCCAAGAGGATTCACTGGAGTCTCAGAGTCTGCCTCCTTTAGGATATTTTGTATAGCAGAAGCAAGTTCTTCCTGAGCCTTCCAACTACCTGCTAAGTAATCATTTGGGCTGGGCAAGGTGGTCCCCTCGAATCCACACTGAGGAGGGATCACTTGCACCTACTCCATGGATGCTCTGGACAAGAACAACATCATTATGTTGACACCACCTCTGGAGACTGAAACGTGGGAAGTTTCCACTGGTTTCTTCATCTCCTGGGTCAATAAGGATGAGCACAGCCTTGGATTGCCTGACTGTGCACTTGGGGTGGAACCTGTCACATTCCTTCTGTCAAGTTGCAGAGAAAATTAACTGGAGACAATCAGCCGAGGGAACTTGGTGTCTCCAGCTAACCAATACTACCTTAGTGAAGACACTTTCAAGGATTCTCCTAAGGGTGATTTTTTTTTCTCTCTCTCCTTTTAAAATGTGAAGCTATCTGGCACAGTTTCAACTCTCTCCAGCTGGGTTCTCAGCACACACCTGGTTTCCCTCATCAAGTCTTCTCCAGAGTACTTGCCATTTATTTTCTCAGTGCTGTCTACACAAAGTTGCCATTGCGGGGCCCAGCTGTCATGGCTGGGTTTGCCAAGGGAGATTTCCTGCAGAGGGCCCAAGATCAAAGCCACATCTTGCCTTGAAAGTTTGGAGCCCGAGGGACGAGGGGAATCGCATGGTGTCATGTTGGGCTGCACAGGTCTGAAGCTGATTCCCAGGTGAGAATGGGCACATCTCTCCCTCTGTGCTCAACCTCAGGTCAAAGGGCAGCACCTATGACTCCTGGGGGTATTTCAATTAGAGCTTATCCTGATAGAAGATTTTCAAATGCTGAACAGCCTACATGACATATTTGATTTACACACACACAGGTGTCTGAAAGATTATCACATCTAGATAACAACTAAGGAAACTTTCAGTCAAAGATCACGCAATGACTAAAAGGCAGAGTCTATATTCAGATCTAGGTCCTATAAAATGACAATTCTAGGGGCCACAAAGAGAGGAATTTAAAAAACAAAAACATGAGGAGTCTTCTGTGCTTCTGTAGACTATAACCAGGTGCTGTCATCCAGTTGTACTCCATACCTCAGTTACTTTCAACTTGGGATCATTCATTTAAGGCATCAAAGCCTTGGCTAACAGTAAAATGGGCAAGGAAGTTGTAAAGGTTCAAGGTGTTAAAGTGATTTCCCATATATATTATGCCAGCACTATCACTCAACAATACTCTCAGATGTATAATACTCAATTTACAGGTAAAGAAAATGAAGCCTCTGACAAGATACAGCCCCTTCTTCAAGATGACACAGTAAATTGCTATGGGAACTCCAGTCTGGCCTCCCAGCTCCAGTCACTGGTCTCCTAACCACAGCCCAGCTGTGTAACGTGGAGTACTATTCCTTCTTCCCGTTGGCACCACCATTCACAGCTCTCTCTCCCTGCATGTGCTGAAGCCAACAGAGAATCAGAAAATAATGAAATGATGTGTGACTTAAAATGAAGTCAGCTTATCACCTTTCCTCTACCCAGCCCCAAAGGCAAGTGGGAAGAACCATTTGGCTGACAATCTTTTCCTGACATTTCCGTTGTTCCCTTATTCGGGGCTGGGTATTTAGACATGATATAGCTGAGACTGTCCATGCTTATGGGTGAGTGAGAGAGAGAGGGAGAATATGAGGGCTGGGGAGAGAAGTCAACACCATGGCTAGTGACAACAGTCACTAGACAGAGAAGAGATAAGCAGTGAACAGGAGGAAAGAGCTAGACTGGGACAACCACACCTAGCGGAACAGGAGCCAAAGGCTGAGGGCTGAACAGAAATGGAGAAAGGGGCTGAGAGGGCAAGGAGGAAGCATGCAGTGGGCAAGGGAGGCATTGGTGGATCTAGAAGAAATGTGCCAAATGCTTGCTTTGGGTTCTGGAATCCCCCTCATATTTGTTCTACGTTTGATATGCGGCTTGCTTTGGCCATGAGGCAGCAACATCTCTGATGCAAACCGAGTTTGAAAAGTAGTTGCACATTGAGCTTTGCTCTTGGGGCATCCCTCCCACATGGAGAGGCCTGTGCTAGCCTCTGGAGACACGGAGTTCCACTAAGAAGCAATACCAACCTCCAGACATATAAGCAAGGCAATCTCAGGTCATCCAGCCCTAGCAGAGCCTCCAAATAACTGCGGCTGCCCGAGTGACCCATGGAACATGAGCAGAACCACCCAGCTGAGCCCTGCCCAAACAGCTGACATACAGAATTAGAAACACAAAAATATTGGTTTTTTTAAGACTCTGAATTTTGGAGTGGGTCACTGTGCAGCAAAGCTAATGGACAGAGCCAAAGTTGAAGGTATTCCATGGAGCAGCATCATGGCACCTCATAACTGCTCTAGAGCTGGGGTATTCAAACAGGCGAGCGGGAGAGTCAGTGGCCGGAAAGACAGAGGATGGCACCTAGCGTTCCTGCTGCTTTTGCCTGTCTTTCATTTTTTGACTGCTTGGTCAAGTGTACAAGGTAAGGAAGCCAACCTTTGGGATCACACCAGAAGACCAGAGGAGAAAGAAGACATGCTCCATCAGAAAAAGCCAACTGCTGGTTTTTGTATATACCAGCAATAAAGCACTTACAAGAGTATAGCGATGTACCTGGCCAGCCCTGCAGCTACTCATTGCCTTCTGCTGCAGTTCCGTCCACACCCCCAAAATTGATCCCTCGGCATTATTGCCACAGACCAGAGATGCTGGAACAGGGAAAGGACTGAACTAAGGAAACACAAGAAGACTGTTAATCTCTGGTGATAGACACACTGAGAATAAAACCATCAGCCAGTCTAGCTTATCACTTTAACAATGAAAAACATTCTGCACAGCAAAGGAATCCACCAACAAAATAAAAAGGTAACTCACTGAATGGGAGAAAATAATTATAAATATGATTTCATGAAGGGCTAATATCTAAACTATATAAAGAACCCATACAATTCAATAGCAAAAAAAAAAAATTACAATATGGAAAGAAGATCTGAATAGACATTTTTCCAAAGAACACATACAGATGACCAATGGGTACATGAAAAGATGCTCAGCATCATTGATCATTCAGTTCAGTTGTTCAGTCATGTCCAACTCTTTGCGACCCCATGAATCGCAGCACGCCAGGCCTCCCTGTCCATCACCATCTCCCGGAGTTCACTCAGACTCATGTCCATTGAGTCTGTGATGCCAACCAGCCATCTCATCCTCAGTCGGGCCCTTCTCCTCCTGCCCCCA
>SJYC01054346.1:0-20201 GCA_006408675.1 Madoqua kirkii
GCAATAAGGAGTTCATGATCTGAGCCACAGTCAGCTCCTGGTCTTGTTTTCGTTGACTTTATAGAGCTTCTCCATCTTTGGCTGCATAGAATATAATCATTAAAGAAATGCAAATCAAAACCACCCTGTTATTTCACCTTATGCCTGTTAGAATGGCTACTATCAAAAAGACAAGCAACAGTGACTGCTGGTAAGGATGTGAAGAAAGGGAACCCTTGAACACTGCTGACGGGAATGTAAACCAGTGTAGCCACTATGGAAAACAGTATGGATATTCCTCAAAAAAATCAAAAATAAGACTAGCATTTGATCCAGGATTCTACTCCTGGATATTTATCCAAAGAAAGCAAAAATACGAACTTAAAAAGATATGTGTAGCCCAGTGCTCACTGCAGCATTATTTACAATAGCTGAGACGTGGAAACAATGTTGACTGTCTATCAGTGGATGAATGGATAAAGAAAGTGTGATACACACGCACACACAAAATACAATATTATTCAGCCATAAAAAGAATAAAATCTCGCTATATGTAACAACATGGGTGGACCTCAAGAACTTTTTTATACTGAGTGAAATAAGTCAGAGAAAGACAAATGCTGTATGATCTCTCTTATATGTGGAATCTAAGACCAACCTCATACATAAAAAGGAGAGATCGGTGGATGCCAGAAGAGAGAGTTGAGGGCGGGAGAAATGGTGAACTCTTTTGGTTGCTGTTGTTTTTAGTTTAAATAAATTAAGTGAATGAATGAATGAATTCTAACGTGAATCCCTACACATTTTCAACATATTCTAAACCAGGTTATGAAAATGACTCCTCTAAAATGAGAGATAATAATGCTTAGTAAATTCACATGAAACATGAATCTTAGTAGAACCTAACCTATTTAACCAGGTAATCTGTCAACCACCAATATTTGCAGATTATCTCTTCGACCGCTAGTGGTAATTGAAAAAAACAATACTATAACCTTTGGATATTAAACACACAGGTATCCAAAAAACTACTTTCCAATAGTTATTATACTATCAGTGATTGAGCAAAAAAAATCACCCACTGATTCATCTGCAGATTGTCATGATATGAAATGACATTCTCTCACAGTGGGTGTGCCCTTCTTTTAATTGCTTTGCTCAAGCTGGTGCTAAAATGAGTTTGCATGTCTTGGTATATATCAACTAATACTACAGAGAAGTGGCCAGGAATTGTGTTGAGTGAGAAGAAGAACTGAGTTTGGGGTTGTGACTTCATCTGTGGGCTGTGAGGGAAGCCCTTTTCACTGCACCATTTCTTACACTGCTTTCTTGACAATATCCCAGGGCAGAGGCAGCTGGTTTTATAGTCACACAAAAATCTGCTTTGCATATGTCATCATGGTACTTTGATTCCAATACACATACAAAATTTTCATACATTCCTCTTTGTCAGTTTTTCTAACAGGCAGGTGAAAGCTGTAAAATCACACGTACCAAAAAAAGAAAAGAAACAGAGGCTCTTAGAAGATTAGCTGTGTGGCCATGGTAACCGTAATTAAACTGACACACGAACCCCAAGTCCAACAACTCCAACACTCTACGGTAATGAGGAACACAGAATATGAGCATGGGGTCCACAGGAGGAAGCACATCATTCAAATTCTAGTCTAATTATCCTTTTATTCTTAATTTATTTGAGAGTATCAAGCATTTGATCATCTCAAATGGCCAAGGAAGCTATAAGATGCACTCTGATTATTTGAAAAATTATTTTCAATAGTTTTTACTCAATTCTTTGCTAATATTTGCAACAACCAGGAAATTTGGTTGACCAAAGGATAGGAGAGGAAAAAATAATCCATGAATATTTCATTATGATAAGGACTGATATTTACTTAAAAGCCTTCTCATTCGTCTAAGAAAATACCAATTAATAATGGCCACAAACAGCATATTTTACTGAATAAAATATTAACTTATAACAACATATAAGCAGTGATTAATAAATAATGCTGCAAATCATTCTGACAGCTGACATAAACATATATGCCAATCTTAACATATATAATGCTGGGCTGGAAGAAGCACAAACTGGAATCAAGACTGCCGGGAGAAATATCAATAACCTCAGATATGCAGATGACACCACCCTTATGGCAGAAAGTAAAGAGGAACTAAAAAGCCTCTTGATGAAAGTAAAAAAGGTGAGTGAAAAAGTTGGCTTAAAGCTCAACATTCAGAAAATGAAGATCATGGCATCCGGTCCCATCACTTCATGGGAAATAGATGGGGATACAGTGGAAACAGTGTCAGACTTTATTTTTGGGGGCTCCAAAATCACTGCAGATGGTGACTGCCGCCATGAAATTAAAAGATGCTTAATCCTTGGAAGAAAAGTTATGACCAACCTACATAGCATATTCAAAAGCAGAGACATTACTTTGTCAACATAGGTCCATCTAGTCAAGGCTATGGTTTTTCCAGTGGTCACATATGGATGTGAGAGTTGGACTGTGAAGAAGGCTGAGCACCAAAGAATTGATGCTTTTGAACTGTGGTGTTGGAGAAGACTCTTGAGAGCCCCTTGGACTGCAAGGAGATCCAACCAGTCCATTCTGAAGGAGATCAGCCCTCGGATTTCTTTGGAAGGAATGATGCTAAAGTTGAAATTCCAGTACTGTGTCCACCTCATGCAGAGTTGACTCATTGGAAACGACTCTGATGCTTGGAGGGATTAGGGGCAGGAGGAGAAGGGGACGACAGAGGATGAGATGGCTGGATGGCATCATTGACTCGATGGACATGAGTTTGAGTGCTCTCTGGGAGTTGGTGATGGGGGTGCTGTGATTCATGGGGTCGCAAAGAGCCAGACACGACTGAGCGACTGAACTGAAGTGAACATATAAAATATATTAAACACACATAAAATGTATTTAAAAAGGAAGAATCAATTCTAAGGGAGTAAAGATATTGCATTATGGCTTTTATTTTTGTTTGAGTCCTGTATATCTCCACAGTAACATAAACTGTAGTGCCTTGCCCTGCCTTGATATGAGAATCAGCCATTTCTCTTAGGAAATCCTGTTTCCTTTTGAGTTGGAGTATGGTATATAAAAAGCAAGATCTGGGTGCTGGATAGTCCAGTTGCTACTGGAATGATATTGCTTGCAGACACTCTCAGTGGACAGAGATAAGTAACTGAAGTATATTAATCTGTGTGTACACACATATCTATAATTGTTTCTGTGTGTACATACACACGTATGTACACACAACTCACCCTCTGAAGTTATGCAGGTGTGACTGTAATGAAGGTTAAAAAAAATCTTAATTTTTTTCTCAGTGGATAACAGGAGAAAAATGACATAGAAAATTACCACTGTTAACTGACAGACTGAAAGTTTTTGCCTTGCTTTTTTGATACAGTTTGATTTGATTAGCAAGCATGTTCTTTGGGAGAGAGAAGCTGTGTGAAATAAAGAACCTAAGAACATGCTTGTGAACATACTTCATACCTGAAGAAAGAGCTGATTCTGGAAACGCACAAATTTATTTTCCCATATTGCTATTGATTAAAGATAGGGATTGAATTACTTTATGCCCATATATCTGAAGAACGGAGTGGTATGTTTGATTTCATACTAACTTGGATAAACTATTAATATTTTTATAGCTTCCATTTTTAAAAATCTGTAAATAATATTAATAGTAATGCAGTGGTCCAGTGAAAGAGCATCCTAAATTGCCACTAACACATGGTAGACTCTCAATAAATAACGTTATATTTCCATGGTAGTGTGATGTTATTACATGCAATTATTAATGCTGGCACAATCTTCCAAGCCATCACCAGGGCTCTAGTTTAAGTAGCTCATTGCTCAATGATGTGCTGATAAATAAAACAATGAAATAAATGTAAAACATTCTATACATCCTAAAAATTGTGATAGATTTGTTACTAGTCGGGTATAGATTGTCAGACCAAACTGAGGATTTTTAAACAGACTGCTCTCTAAAACAGACTGCTCTCTAAAATCCTATATACATGAGATAAATTTCATCTCTAGAACCTATGAAGCTTCTTAATTAGTTTTCTCAGTGCTGCCTACAAGCCCAATTAAACATCACTATCAACAGGAATATATTATCAAAGATGAAAGCCTGGAATCAGACTAGTTTCCTGTGCTAAAGAAATAAAGGAAGACAAAATGATTCTAGAAACTTACTGAGGTGAAAAAGTGAAATAACATAATTTTAAATAAATACAAAATTGGAACAGATGGTGTTAATATTTTCTTTCCAGAGGTGAAAAAAGTCTAAGATGAACATTGAACTGAAAAGGTTTGTTTGTCTTTTTTTTTTCTTTTCTATTTGATCTCATTCATTTCTCAGAGCAAATGATTTAAAATTAAATAGGATCACCACGTCTTTCAAACTATGATGCTGGAGAAGACTCTTGAGAGTCCCTTGGACTGCAAGGAGATTCAGCCAGTCAGTCCTAAAGGAAGTCAATCCAGAATATTCATTGAATGGACTGATGCTGAAGCTGAAGCTCTGATACTTTGGCCACCTGATGCGAAGAGTCGACTCACTGGAAAAGACCCTAATGCTGTGAAAGATTGAGGGCAGGAGGAGGAGGTGACAGAGGATAAGATGGTTGGATGGCATCACTGACTCAATGGACATGAGTTTGAGCAAACTCTGAGAGACAGTGATTGGTGTCTGTAGTTTATGGGGTCACAACTGAACAATAACCACCATGCCTTTCATTCAATTGTGATTTCCTAAGTAGGCAAGGAGATCCAACCAGTCCATTCTGAAGGAGATCAGCCCTGGGATTTCTTTGGAAGGAATGATGCTAAAGCTGAAACTCCAGTACTTTGGCCACCTCATGTGAAGAGCTGACTCATTGGAAAAGACTCTGATGCTGGGAGGGGTTGGGGGCAGGAGGAGAAGGATTGGTGTCTGTAGTTTATGGGGTCACAACTGAACAATAACCACCATGCCTTTCATTCAATTGTGATTTCCTAAGTAGGCAAGGAGATCCAACCAGTCCATTCTGAAGGAGATCAGCCCTGGGATTTCTTTGGAAGGAATGATGCTAAAGCTGAAACTCCAGTACTTTGGCCACCTCATGTGAAGAGCTGACTCATTGGAAAAGACTCTGATGCTGGGAGGGGTTGGGGGCAGGAGGAGAAGGGGATGGCAGAGGATGAGATGGCTGGATGGCATCACTGACTCGATGGATGTGAGTTTGAGTGAACTCTGGGAGTTGGTGATGGACAGGGAGGCCTGGCGTGCTGCAATTCATGGGGTCGTAGAGAGTCAGACACGACTGAGCGACTGAACTGAACTGAACTGAAGTACTTTTGATGTGCTTGGCACCATGCAAAGCGTTAGATATATAGAAATGTAAAAGTGAATCCTTGGCCTCCCGAATGTCACTGTTTAGGAGACAGACATTTGTCACACAGCGTGACAAATTCTCTGACAGAGGTAAACAGAGAAGCACAGAAGAGGCTGCTCACCTAGTCTGAAAAATTCAGGAAGAGTTCCTTGGAAGAGCTGACTTCCAAATCAAGACTTAAAAAAAGGAAGCTATTTCTCAAAGAGTCAAATTTGGGGGTACCGGAGATATGTGAGAACTGGGCTAATTCAGGGAATTTTAGCAAGTAAATCCTGGCCTATATGTGAATATAGGGTGAGCTGGATGAGTAGTCTGGGGACAGATCATGAGGACCATTGCAATCCACACAAAAATAGTAGGAAGTTATGAAATATTCTGCTCATGGTGCTTTAGTTAATAACCATGCAAGTAACTTTTCATCTTTATGGAAAACAGGAAGGTGTTTGATAAGAGCATTCACAAAGAGGGGATAATTACTGGGGATTTTGGTGAATGTCATACTCAGCCTTTCCACTCCAGTCTTCAGGAAGCAGCTCCCACTTCCACCCTCCAGACAGGGCTCTCTGCCTTAGTCTGTGCGTTCTTTGGTTCTTACTTTTAAGTACTTCACTTAATTGGAGAAGAAAATGGCAACCCACTCCCATATTCTTGCCTGGGAAATCCCATGGACAGAGGAGCCTGGTGGGTTACAGTCCATGGGGTTTCAAGAGTCGGAAACGACTGAAGTGACTCAGCACCATACTTCGCTTAATGGAAGGAAAAATCAAGGATATTTCACTAGGAAAGTCTTAATGAGACTGCACTGGGTTGAAAGGTGTCCCTCAAAAGTTCATGTCCATGCAGAACCTTAGAATGAGACCTTATATGGAGATAGGATCTTTGCAGATGTAACTGGTTAACAAGAAGTCATACTTGATTAGAGTGGGATTCGAGGGGGCTCTAATAAATGGTGTCCTCATAAGAAGGCCACATGAAGACAGAGATGGAGATTAGAGCTATGCTTCACAAACCAAGGAACACCAAGGACTGCTGGCAGCCCCCAGAAGCTAGGAGAGAGGCAAGGGACAGCTTCTTCCTCAGAGCCTCCAGAGGAACCCACTCTGCTGATAACATGATTTCGGACTTCCTGCCTCCTGTACTGTGAGAGAATAAATTTCTGTTGTTTTAAGCCCACCCAGACTGTGAGAATTTGTTCCGTCAGTCCTAGGAAACTAATACAGCAACCAATAAAATACATATTTTTAAATACTGTTAAGAATTTCTCAGCGTATTCATAGGTGGTGCAGTGATAAAGAATCTGCTTGCCAATGCAGGAGATGCTGGGGACAGGACATTTGACCCCTGGTCAGGAAGATCCCTTGGAAATGGCAACCCACTCCAGTTTTCTTGCCTGAAGAACCCCATGGACAGAGGAGCCTGGCGGGCTACAGTCCATGGGGTCTCAAAGAGTCAGACACCGCTGAGCACAAGGAATTTCTCAGGTGTTTTTTTTTTCTAGATGAGGCTTTAACCACTCCGAACATTTCTAATCAGTCTTAAGGGATAAGTGAATTATTTTAGGAAAGTTATTGTAATTATACCATCTATAATGGAAACAAAAGTCTATAAGTTTCAAGATCTTAAAAATATATGATTTCTCTCTGTACTTCTACCTACTAACTGAGGAATAAAATGATTTATATCCAGTAATGATAAGCATATAAACAATTTTACAATTCATTTTCTCTTTCTATTAAAGGCTATTTTGCTTGCGTAATCTTGAGGAACTTGATATTTCCTACAATAGTATTGGTTTTATTCCAAATGATATCCAGAAACTCAGGTATTTTGCAAGTAGTGAGTACCCACAAGACATGCCCCTTAAGGATAGAGCAAAATAAAGCTATTTACTTCTTTACATTCATTTAAAAATCAAACTATGTAAATATTATCTTATCTCCGAATGCCTTTTACTAGATTTTAGTTGGTTTATAAGGAGCATTATCTCTAGTAAAATTTGATCATTTTATTTCTGATTTTCTAATATTTTAACCAATTATTTAATTTCCTGTGTAACAATCTTTGTATTTTCATAGAAGAATTCAGCCTGTTCATATTTGTTATGGCTGATATATTTAATTTTTTGCCTTCTGTTTAACACTGTATTTACTGTCTCTTCACTTTCTCCTTTTCATATTTCTTTCTCTTTTTTTTGGAGATTTTTTTTTCAAGATGCTATTTGTTCTCTTTTTTTCTCCCTTGTTAATTTTGGAACTCCACTGAATTTTCCAAGTCTATTACTGGCTATCTTTCCTTCCCTAAAATTCATAAACACATGTTTTCCTTAATATTTTATAAAAGTTTCACCCAACACAATGGTCTGTCTCCCCCACATTGCTGCTTCAACTAATAGTTGAGACTTTTCACCTGAATGAAACAAAATGTATGTTGATGTTTAATTTGTCTATGAAAATAAATTTTCTTTGTCTCCCTATTATACGTTATGTAGTATAACATTCACTTTTCTATGTTTTTGATTATTTCTTTCTCCATAGTGATGACCTGTTGCACAAAATATGTGCTTTAATGCACTTATTTGCATAATAAGTGCATAATAATATTTGGTTGCTTTTTAAGTTAAATCTCTGGATTTTAAGGAAATACTTGACACTCATATTTTATTACTACTAAGTTTTATACCAATTTGGGGGCACATGGGGACAGATGTCTACTTTTTCCTTTTAAAATATGATTTCCTTTGTTTGCAGATCACTTGAAAAATTGATGGTTGATGGAAACGAACTAACTAGTTTTCCACATGGAATTTTAAAGCTTAACCTGAAAAAAGTCCTATTTGAGAATAATTTCACTAATCCTGTTTTTTGGAAAGAGAACTCTATGAATAATCCACAGCATCTTACTCAAATTACAGCTTTGTTCTTTCTAAAGCATAATCTACATAAATATTATAATGTGATCCCAGTGGAAATCCAAAAGTTACTAAAATGGTGAGCAAACTGTGAAAACCTTTTTACCAAGACACACTTTTAAGCTTTTAAAATACAGTTTATTATAGGGCCAGATGGTAGTTTTATAGTTAAAACACACACACCTCACACCACACCACATATGTAGCCCATTAGATTGTTCCTTCTGGCTTTTCGGGCATAATCATATAGTTTGAATTCAGCCTATCTTCTAATATTCTCAAGCCATTACTTAAATCTAAGGTGAGGCACAGACTGTGGAAATGTAGCTGGCAACTTCTGCGCAGTTTTAGTTAAGTCTTTTCTGTGAACCACTAGAGGCTTTCCTGGTGACTCAATAGTAAGGAATCCACCTGCCAATGCAGGAGACTTGGGTTCAAATCCCTGGGTTGGGAAGATCCCTTGGAGGAGGAAATGGCAACCTGCTCCATATCCTTGTCTGGGAAATTCCATGGACAGAGGAATCTGGTGGGCTACAGTCTGTGGGGTCACAAGACTCAGACATGACTGAACACATTCCTTTATTATTTTTTTTTTATTCCCCGATTACTAATGAAATTGAGAATCTTTGTTTTTCTGGAGGTTCTTGGACGTTCAAATTTCTACTTCTGTGAATAGTCCATTCATGTGCTACTGTTAAAAGTATAATGAGCCGGTGTCTTTTTCTAACTGACCCGTGAGCCTTTAAAAATACGCCTGCATGCCTGTGTGCTCAGCCATGTCTAACTCTGTGGCTCCATGGACTGTGCAATATATATGGACCTCACAGACATGGAATATATACATGTGGATACTAATCCTACGCTAGGTTATAATAGTCCCTTTATTTTTAAAATGACATACATATTTATTTTGAGTGATAAATATAATATGTATTTAGTATTAAAAATTTGGAAAATACAGAAAAATTCCCTGTGGTCACATATTAAATAGGAGCAGCTATACTTTCCTGTTTTAGAAAATTAGGATTATTTTATACACATTTTGTGGGAATTGTCCTTAGGGTGTTTTCTTACTCTAAAGCTATACTTTCCTGTTCTAGAAAATTAGGATTATTTTGTACAGATTTTTTTAGCATTTTTCACTTATGTATGTACAATCCTCAGAGAGTGGGCAAGATCAATAATGAGAAAGGCCATGTTCCATACTGCTTTGAGTCTGATATAGCCTCAAGCAAAATGTCTTTCCTCTGGTAGACAACGATGTTTCCTTCATTGCAGCACATCCCAGTGTGAGTGGTGTCAAGGTCCAATGTTCGGTGAAGGTTTTCGCATCATCCGATCCTGCGATGTTTTTGGAGTAACACAGCTTCCTGTTATATTTTATGTCTGTTCCTCTTCCTGCTATAGGAAAGTAAAGGAAAGCAGCGTTGTTTTCGATCATGTTCGTGAAAAAAGAATATCTCTAAATCCTGAAGTGATGAATCCTACAGTGATTTATGAATTCCATTTTAAAAACCATTAAAGTTAATGTATGCAATCATTCATGTCTTTAGGAGCACAGGTTCTGGGTGGAGATGTCTTCTCGCATGAATCCTCTTTGTAATCCTAGCTCCTTATGAAAGTTTGTGATTGTTAGGGAATCTTTTCAGAATCTTTTTTTGAGAAGGATTAGTAAAAAAAGTCTTTGAGGATTTAGAAAAAGATCTAGAAAATTTCTTTCAGCGCTGCTTAGTATAAAAAGAAAAATGTTAAAATCCTTTGCAGAAAGGATTCATCTTACAGTTGGTCTTTGTATGCATCCATTCTCAGGGATACGAAAGTAATTCAAAGTCATCGGTGGGGTTTGAGCCTATATGGATTCAAAGTCATGCAGCCAGGTTCTCAATATTTGTGCATTTCTGTGGAAATTTGTCCAGTGCCAACTGTCTTAATTGTGGATTGCTTTGGGGAATAAAGGATTAATTCCAATACTACATTTAGTTGTTTGAATTCATTACCCAGGCTCTTAGAAAATTGGTACCACCTTTCAATGATCTTGACCACCTTCTCATAAAGCCTGAATCCATAGGCCCGTGTCAGCATTCACTAGGCTTTCAGTAATGGTCCGGCAAGAAAATATAAGTACAAAATTACAGTGCAAAGCAACATATGCATATAGTAGAACTTGAGGATTTAGAAATTAGTATTTGGTAAGAGGAAGGTAAAAGGGCATTTTGATATAACAAACAATTTAAGAAAGGCATAGAATTGTTTCATGTATGGCATAACTTTTAAGTGCAATTAAAACTAAAATGTTATCTCTCATGAAACCTGATGAGATGAAATGATTTTAATAGATACAACTGTATGGCACATGGGCTTAGTTGCTCCATAGCACATGGAATCTTCCCAGATCAGCAATCGAACCCATGTCTCCTGCATTGGCAGGTGGATTCTTCACCACTTAACCAACCAGGGAAGTGGCCTGCTTAGAATTTAAGGAGTGTGTGGCATCTCCTGGTCAGAGGTCACTCACTGGTGTCACTGTTTAACCAGTTTAACCATAACCTACCCACAGAGGCGGTGCTTTGGGTTTCGCACACCTGCTGTCCTACGCCCTGAGCCTGGACTCTCAATAATCTGACTCGCATATACTGCCCTTCTTACAACACCCCATGAATGACATCGGAGGGTTCTCCACTGGGTCACTCACTGTCACTGAGATAGCAGGGGTGGGGGCGGGTCTTCACCTTCCGGGTCTTTCTCCACACTGGCTGGGGCAGTTGTGATGAGCATTCCAGGTGGTCCCCCACCCCCAGGGCTCTGCTGCCTGCAGGCTGGGGGCCCAGATCGCTTCTGGCTTGCTCACAAAGGGCAGACAAGTGTCCTGTGGTGAGCAGGCGCTCCACAGCCCAAACACTCTCCTCTGGTAATGATCCCTCCCTCCCCAACCTCTGTCTCCTCCCACTTTCTGGCAGTGAGGGCTGATGCTTGGTTGGAAAGCCACAGAGATGTGCAGAGTTGTTCTAGCCAGCAGACACCACCACTTGAGCAGCTGCTACGGCAGGACTGGTTGGGGGAAAGGAGTCGAGCCCCACCACCCCCCCACCACCACCATGCAAAGCCGAGATCCAGAGTCCGTCCTTCCAAAAAGGCCAGGAAAAGGTGAGAGGCCCAGAGCTCCTCCACTCGATACAGGACTGCTAAGTTCCCTAATGTGGGACCTGGCACAGAGTCGGGGCTCAGAAAAGGGTAGCTTTTACTTTTAATATCAGTATGTGGCTCCTCAGCCCTGGCCCAGTCCTCACTTCTGTTCCACGATGTCTGCCTTCAAGAGAGTTATGTTTTGGGTTTTTGTTTTTTCAAGATTTTTTTTAAAATTTGAGTCACTTTTAAAGTCTTTGTTGAATTTGTCAGACTATTGCTTCTGCTATTTATGTTTGGTTTTTGGTCACAAGTTATGCGGGATCTTTGCTCCCCAACCAGGGATGGAGCCCCTGCTGCCTGCAACGGACTGCTCGCACTTCACGCATGCATGCGCCACTGTGTCTCTTTGCAACCCCATGGACTGTAGCTCACCAGCCTCCTTGTCTATGGAATTTTCCAGATAAGAATACTGGAGCGGGCTGCTGCTCCTTACTTCAGGGGATCTTCCTGACCCAGAGATGGAATCCGAGTCTCTTGCACCTCCTTCGTTGGCAGGGGGATTCTTTACCACTAGTGCCCCCTGGGAGGAAAAGTCAGCCACTGGACCACCAGGGGAGTCCTATGGTTTGCTTTTTAAAACAGATTTTAAACACATATTTTCCAACTTTTAAAACTCTTGACACAGTGATGCTTCCAGTTGATTGAATGTCAGTTGAGGATCTCTGATTATTTTTATTTGTTGTTTTCATTAGATTGAGTAGGGGGAGATGATATAAGGACTAATGACAGAAAATTGATTCTTCTTTCTATTTTCTCCAAGATGTGCTTAGTTAAGCACTTCTAATCTTTAAATAGGATTCCTTTGGCTAGGCCAGCAATGCAAATGTTCCCAGTGCAATTAATCTCAGAAATCCATACCCCCACAAATCAAGAGTGCCAGCCCATTTTGACTACCTAACCACTTTTCCAACCATGTTTTGGAAATTTCTATTTCTCCACCAATAAGAAGTGTTATATATTTGACCAGAAAATGGTGGTTGGGGAACATATATATGTGGGTGGTCAAAGGATTCAACAGGTCTTGCTCATACTTCCAGTGAGACCTGAAGATTAGTGTGTGGTTTTTACTTTTTTTTTTGGTAAGGGAGGAAGAAAATAAATAATAGTCACATTCACTATTATTTAAATAAGACTTTCAAACTAACGTTTTCCAGCTGAGTTCAAGTCGTCAGTGATTTATTGAGCACCTACTAGATAATGAGCACCATGTGCTTCATCTGCAATGTTCTAGAGACTTTTCTGGTGGTGGAAGTGGCTAAGACTCCTCGCTCCCAGTGCAGGGGACCTAGGTTCGATCCCTAGTCAGGGAACTAGAACTCACATGCTGCAACTAAGAGTTCACATGCCGCAACTAAAAATCCTGCATGCTGCAATTGGCGCAGATTAATAAATGAAAGAATAGTAAAAAGTTAAAAAAAAAAAAAAACAGTCCTTAGATGTGGATATAAAGGGTTGTGCAGAGAAAGGGTCAAGTTCATCCGTGGCCACTGCCTCCACCTTCGCTGGGTCCCACTTGCTCAAAAAAGCAGCTGCAGTGCTCTCACCACTGGGCCCTCATGGCCCATGGACAGTGCACGAGTGCAGGGTCCCTTCTGAGAGAATCTCCACCCCGGCTGATTCTACAATTGGAAAGGATATTTCCTGGCACCCAGAGTCTGAGAAGAATAAGGGCAAGTCTCCTCAAAATGTCTCATCAGTTTTGAAATGTTGTTTGACCCTCCTTAACAATTGCTGAATATGTTTGTATGCATGCTAACTCGCTCCAGTCATGTTCAATTCTTTGCAACACTATGGACTGTAGCCCACCAGGCTCCTCTGTCCATGGGATTCTCCAGGCAAGAATACAGTAGCGGGTTGCCATGCCCTCCTCCAGGGGATCTTCCCGACCCGGGGATCGAACCTGCGTCTCTTACGTTTCCGCATTGGCAGCCTGGCTCTTTACCACCAGAGACACCTGGAAGCCTGAATATGTTGATCACTTGGAAAAGCTGAACCAGTTAAACTTTTACTGTTTCAAACACAGAAAGCTGACAGTAGGAAATTCTGCAGAAGCCAAGTTGGAACTTTATGGGGGGAAACTGGCATATTTCTCAGGAACTCAGGCCACTCAACATAATTTTTAAAAGTTCAGTTAGATCCATGGGCTAATTTAAAACTGTACAGATAATCATCAGCTTGATTTTCTTCCTTTACTTTCTTTTCTTTAGCTCAATCCATATAGTTTTTAAGTTGTAGAAGGTTTTTTTTCTTTGTACTAAAAAGAGATGCACACTAATTGCATTTTTTGATCCCTGAGTCACTCTTGCTTCGGTCATAAACTTTTAATTTAAGGAGTGAGGCACTAAAAAGTAAGAATTACCCATGTAATTTATAGTAATGCAAAACTTGGCTCAGCACACAGATCAATAGTCTCCATAAGGCCTAGGGCAGATACAGAGACAGTTACAAAAAGTCATTATCTAATTGGGAGATATATGCTCAGACACCAGATTTTCAGTTGACCTTAACTGGAGATTCTCTTGGCCCAAAAAGCACAATAATAGACAGTCTTTGGAACAGCATGCAGACAAGGGCACTTTTTGTAACATCATGTGTCATAGGAAGAATTGCCTTAACCGGAACTTTCCAATTTCATTTTCCCTTTCCACTTGGCAAGAACACTGAGAAAGAGACCCCAAGTGATCTCTAGTAGTCCTTTCGGCAACTTCTCAAAGAACCCTCAAACAACCCTGAATTTAGATTGCAGCTGCTTTCATTCCATTATAATGAGAGGCTGTTTGTTCCTCTGGATCTGTAACCACTGGATCTGTCTTTTGACCCCCTTTTTACAGTGCAAATGGAATTACAGCTATTTGTAGTTTCCAGTGGACGCAAGCAGAGAGCACGTCCTGTGTAAAAGACAAATAGGTTTTTAAAAATAGGAAAACCATATTACCTTATATATGGACTTGAATTGAGCAAACTCTGGGAGAGAGTGGAGGACAGAGGAGCCTGGCGTGCTACAGTCCATGCGGTCACAAAGAATCAGACCCAACTTAGCAGTTGAACAACAAATTACCTTATAATGGTAACGGGGATGCCATTAAGCACCGTCCCAGCCTGAAGATCTAATTTTTCAGTTGACAAAGCAGAGGGCAGGTGAAGCCCAGGTTTACCCTATGCCCAGCTCAGAGGTGGAGGGGACATAAGTCTCCAAGGGTGTGAAGAAGGCTTGAGGGTCCGTGATTGAAGACACCATTCAAGGTAGCTTCTAGGTGCATAAGAAGTTCCCTAAGAAGGACCCAGGACAAGTCAATTCGTCTGCCCTCCTCTCGCTTTCAGGCAGCCCTCCCCTGTTCTGACCATTCCCTCTTTCTCAAGTGCCAGGTAACTAGCTCTCCAACCCAGAAACACTGCTTACAGTGCTCTCTTCCCTATTTTCTGTGAGTTGCTGTTGAGCACTCACTCTACTGTCTCCCAAAACAGCTGAATTCTCTTTCCTTTCACAACAGGCCTTGACTTGCTCATCCTAACCACAGCCCGTCATTACCAGCCAAGGCTAATCTGAGCCTCCCTTCCTTGGGGGCCAAGAAGGCTGGTCTTCAAAGATCTTTGAAAACCTTCAAAGAGATCCAGAGCCTGATCCTACAAACCTGCCGCTTAGAAAGCTTTATCAACTCACCTGAAACACACAATTTCAGGCTCTGAGTGTTCGCTAGAATGCTCCCTCAGAACACGAAGATTGCCCTAAAAGCAATCCATAAAGCTTATACATGTAGTTTCATGTCAAAGAAATCCTTACCTCTTTTTATGGCAATATGTCTGAATTAAATTGAAAGTTCCAGTTTACATAGCTTGAGACATTTAAAGAGATCTATTTCCAGAAGTGAATGGGCAGGGAGTAGACCAGAGATCTCATCCTAAAGTGGTATTTAGGTTTGCTCTGGAACATAGAGTAACAATACTCCAAATTTTCAGGCCACCATATTGTAATAATTTTTATCTGAAAAGATTCTTAGTTTTTCATCAATAATTATGCTTAGCAATTGTCAAGCATACATTTGTGTGCTAGTTTTCCATAAGTTAATTCTCAAATCACTCTATGAAATAGTCCCTGTGAATATCTCTATTTTAGACACAAGGAAACTGAAAGGATGAGTTTAAAAAGGATATATTCTGAACAGTATCATTTCAGATTTATATATATATGTATAAACTTGCTGAAGGCTCTTAATACATAAAATCACTCTGTTTTCTGGAAAATTCCCCCCCACTCATGTGCACACCAGCAGTCAACATCATCTTTTCCACCACATACTCATCAAAACACTGAGGATTGTCATTTAAAATATATAATCACTTGGTAGGGGAAACGAGTGCTTTGTCATGATTATTTTAACTCTCTCTTAAAAATCTGCTGTTTTCTACTAGTTTACTTTTGTAATCTTTCTTTTTTAGGGGGGCAAACATGGTACAAATCCTAAGGAAAGGAATTAAATGCTTCACTATTTTACCTGGAGCCAGATTTAGTTGTTTTATTCTTAAAAAAAAAAAAAATAGAAAAGGGGGAAGCTTACAGTATCCCACATTTCCAGAGCTTGTTCCAGAAACAGAAGCAGCTTCTTTACACTGAAGAACCAGAAAAAAGTTTGTTCCTCTTCTCAACAGCCAGTGGGTTCCCACCAGCATCGGTGTCACCGGAGAAGCTGAGGGCGATAGACCCGTGTGAATGGAAGCAAGTGGGCAAGTTATGTGTCAAAACTAGGTTGAGCCTCACTCTGCATTTCCTCCTTTTTTAATAAAAACTCATCACTGCCAATGGTCATGTTGTGGTGTCTCCACGTGCTAAGAATTTTATGGGACATAATGAAGACCCGTTATCAACTATGCAAATCCCAATACCTGTGCTCGAGAATAAGGAAGTGGGTCAAATAGAGGCACTTGCTGCCTTTCACGCTGCATCAGAGGGTTGCATCAAACAGGATGTTGAGTGTTGCAAGGGGCAGAGATCACAAACCGTCTGCCACCACTGCCAGGCACTGCGGAACCTCAGAGTTGACACCCTCTCAATCCTTCCTGGCAAACAGTGTCTGACGCAGCAAGAGAGGGCCGCGGTAACTAAAACGTACAATCATGCAAGAAAAAAAATCGGCTTATCAGCTATTTTAGAGTATATTTGAATTCGCAAGTGTGATGATTCACAAATGAAGCCATTGTTTTCTAACAAAGTAGCTAAGAGTAATTGAGAAGCTACATCCCCAAAAGAAGCTGGCTTTCTGCTTTGGCTGGTTTTGTTAGAGCATATTCTACCCTCAGATAACACTGTGAGGTGCGTCCTGCAAAAAGCTCTGTCTTCCAAAAGATAATGTAAAGACTGCGTTAAGAAAGCAGGAATAGGGCTCCCCTGGTGACTCAGTAGTAAAGAATCCACCTGCCAATGCAGGAGACATGGGTTCCATCTCTGGTCTGGAAATACCCCACGTACCGGAGAGCAACTAAGCCCATGTGCCACAACTACTGAGCCTGTGCTCTAGACCCTGGGAGCCGCAACCACTGAGCCCACGAGCCACAGCTACTGAAGCCCCTGCGCCTAGAGCCTGTGTTCCACCGCACGAGAAGTCACCGCAGTGAGAGGCCCATGCACCGCAACTAGAGAGTAGCCCTTGCAGCAAGGAAGACCCAGCACAGCCAAAACAAATAAAGCTATATTTTTGAAAAAAGAAAGCAGGAACAACGCTCAGATGAAAGGTATATTCATTTCCTACAGCTACTGTAACAAAGTACCACTGATCAGTGGCTTAAAACAACACAATTTCATTATCGTACAAGTCAGAAGGGTTTAGGTCTGAAACGGGTCTCACTGGGTTTAGGGATAAAGTCATGGTGTCAGCAAGGCTGTTTTCCTCTGAAGGCTCTAGAGAGACTGTGTTCTCTGGCCTTTTCCAGCTTCTAGAGGCTGCCTTCATCCCTTGGCTCAGTGCCCTCTTCTGTCTTCAAAGCCAGCAATGATTCTTTCTCTTACCATCATCTGTAAGTTTTCCTCTTCTGTCTGTGCCTTATGAGGGTACTTGTCCTCATCACAGGGCTTCCCAGGTGGCGCTTGGGGTAAAGGACTTGCTTGCCAGTGCAGGAGACATAAGAGACTCGGGTTTGATCCCTGGGTTTGGGAAGATCCCCTGGAGGAGAGCATGACCACACACCAGTATTCTTGCTTGGAGAATCCTAAAGAATCAGACAAGACTAAAGCAACTTAGCGCCCATGTCCTCATTACAATGGCCCCACCTGGATAATCTAGGACAATCTCCCCATCTCAAGATCAGCTGATTAGCAACCTTAACTCTGCCTGCCCACCTTAATTTTCCCATTGCCATGAGATGTAACAGTAGTCACAGGTTCCAAGGACTAGGACCGAGCCGTCTTTGGGGGACCGTTATTCTGCCTACTACAAGAGGGAACATCAGAGACCTTAGTTTTTTTGTATCTTTAATCCACACAGCAAACATCCACTTGGGACGCTTACAAAATAAGAAACTGAGGCTTTGAGAATCTGAGTAGTTTCTCCAAAGATATTCTTCCACTAAGAGACGGAGCTGGAACATGACCCCACCTGTCTGTTTGAAAGCCCGTTCTTATACTCCACATCACGGTCCCACCCAGCAGGCAACTTCGGCCCTTCAGCGTGTGCGCTCCATCACGACCCTCTCTTTTTGACCTTCAGATTGTAGCCTGCCAGGCTCCTCTGTCCATGAGATTTTTTCAGGCAAGACTACTACAATCTATGGGGTTGCAAAGAATCAGACAAGACTAAGCACGCACGTACTTACATGCATGCTTGGGGATTCAAAATGCATCTTCAGATCTAGGCTGCATACTGCTCCTTTCTAGAAATGTCTTAGCCATTGCTCTTCATTAGTCCCTCCCTCTTCCCTCTATGCCCTCCTTCTCAATGCAATTTTTAAAAATCTCTCATTTAGTTTTCTGTGTCTTTGAACTTTTATTCATGTGCATTTCCATCTCTTTATTTTGGTGTACTGCATTCAAGATAATTTCTTCAACTTTATTTTCCAGTATTGAAGCTGTTCCTAATATGGTGTTTAATTGAGTTTTTCTTTTTAACGCCTTCTAGAAATCCTATTTCTTTCCTAATGCTCTTTTTCATGGCATCTATGCTGTTATTTTGATTTCTAAGCTTATTAAAAATTTGAAACATTTTTAAACTTATAAAATATTATCATATTTATAATGATAAATGTTTATTTTATGGTTTCTTTCAGATAATTCTGTTATTTAACATTCTCAGCATGTTAATCTCCTGTTTATTATGTTTGCTAACTCTCCTTCTAAATGGCTGATTTCCTCTTTTTTAAAATAACTATTTATTTATTTGGCTGCACCAGGTCTTAGCCATGGTACACGGGATATTTTGTTTTTAGTTGCATCATGAGAACTCTCAAGTTGTGGCATGCGGGGTCTAGTTCCCTGTCCAGCAATCAGACCTGGGTCCCCTGCTTTGAGAGTGTGGAGTCTTAGCCACTGGACCACAAGGGAAATCCCTAATTTCCTCTTTTGAGTAGGCTACTTTTTAATTGTACTCATCTTTACTAAGGGTTGCTTTTTCAGTGGGAGTCCCAATGAGCCCTGGGTTAAGAAAATCTTGCATTTGTTTTGGCCACAGCTCTAGCACTTTCCCTGGAGAAGGAATTGGTAACCCACTCCAGGATTCTTGCCTGGAGAATTCCATGGACAGAGGAGCCTGGTGGGCTACAGTCCATGGGGTCACAGAGAGTCAGACACGACTGAGGGCGCACACATGCATGTGTGCTAGAGCTTTCCGTGGCTCTGGAGTGGTTTGCAGGTTCGCTTCTTGACTCCAGTTTCACAGTCTGTGCAAGCAGGATCCATTGAGACATGATGCCTGTTTGTGGTGCATGTCTACCACAAACAAGGTTTTTATCCTTCGTGGTGACTTTTTTCCCCATGTGCCCACAGATATGATTAACAGTCTCACTTCTTCTTCAAGCAAGTGGCCCACATTTTCCTAATACTGTATTTATTGCTGGAGCTAGCTGTTCCAGGCCTTTCCTCACAGCCCTCCAACATCCACTTTCGGCAGGAGTGTCCTTGCGCAAAACCTGCCAACACTGGGTCCCTTCACCCTCCCCGACTGCCCTGTGTCTCCTTATATAAATTCCCTTTACTCGAATTAGCAAGAAGGTGAGAGTGACGAGGTGTCTCAAAGGGGTGATGTGCTGTGCTGTGCTCAGTAGCTTCCATCATGTCCTTTGCGTGTCCAGTTACTCTGGAGCCCACCAGGCTCCTCTGTCCATGGGATTCTCCGAACAAGAATACTGGAATGGGTTGCCTCGCCCTCCTCCAGGGGATCTTCCCAACCCAGGGATCAGTCCCGAGTCTCTTGCACTGGCAGGCGGGTCCCTTACCACTAGCGCCACCTAGTGGGGAGCCACAGAGTGGTGATGTTTGAGCTCAAATTTTAATGACAAAAGGGAGTCAGCCCTGAAGCTATCAGGGCAGCAGAATGCAACTTTCTATAATTCAGAAACTATTTCAAAATATGAAAGATTTTAAAAATTAAGGTATTAGAGCCAAGGAGAAGTAGGGAGAGAAAGAGAAAGTAAAGGAGAAAGAGGAAGAGAAAGAGGAAGAGACTGAGGAGCAGGAAGGGGTAGGGGAGGGGAAGAGGAGGAGGAGGAGGAGGGGAGGAGGGGAGGAGGGAGAGGAGG